>JAADVB010000055.1:0-87995 GCA_023334545.1 Salisapilia sapeloensis
AGGATACTTGATGAACATGAAAGTGCTCCAGAACGCCGGCATCTAAAGTAAATAAAACCACCCTCCGTCCCTCGTCCTCTCTTTGCACATGAATTTCCGGAACGCTGCTTGCAACTTCAATGATTGCACATAATTCAAGACGCAATCGGATCTAAGCGGAACGGCTCCAACTTCAAAAACCAAACGCCGAAGAATGAGCTCCGAGCGAGAGCGATCGGATGAGAGCTCGATGTTGGGCTATGAGCTCGCATTTGACAGAGCAGCTGAAGCCATTGGTCAGGCAGTGGACCAAAGTGAAGTGTACATGACCGACTCGCAAAAGCTGCAGCTCTTTGCGCTGTACAAGCAAGCTTCAGAAGGCGACTGTGAGCTTCCCTTACCAAGTGAGTACTGACCAGAGCGTTTAATTCATTTTCTGGAGATTTCTGTGTTGTCTTGACCGCAGTATACTAACACGTCAATCGTCATATAGGCGTATACCATCCAGTGGTATGTTAATTGTGATGTGGAGGATATAAAGACGCCTGTAGAAACAGTATTTAAGCGTCTTCGTCCATCCTACTACAACCTAAGCATACGCATTCGTCAACTAACATTTTTTTCTTAAAATGCAGGACCGAGCGAAATGGTAACGTGCAGGATACGACTTTAGTATAATCTTGGCAACTAATATATAAGTCTAGGAATGCGTGGAGACACTTGCATGGCATGAACACAATCATTGCAAAGCGTCGATACGTTGTGAACGTTCTGGAGCTGCTTCCAAGCTTCCAGTTATCACCCGTCCGACAGCAAGAACGATCTTCGTCTTCTCCAGCTACAGACGACCAGTCGTTGGAATCGCCCCTCCGAAAAGAGCCATTCCCATCATCGTCCTACTTGTACACCTTGTGCCAAGTAGGCTCAACTGTCGCACTTGTATTCGGTGCATTCTACGGATGGCTCCTTATCTGGCCATCACTATCGATTGAAATCCCACGCAACGTCAAGGACGCTACAGTGATGCCGATCGTCTGGTTTGGACTTGGCGGTCTTATCATGCTCACGCTGAAAGCTAACGTAAAGTCTATAATCACTTGAATACGTTTCTGACTCATCATTGCATGGATACGGCTAATACGATCTGTGCTTTGACAGGTTCTCCATTGGAAACTCCTTGACGGTGAGCTCATGTGGCTGCCACATGTCCGGAAGCGTTATCCGAGACGACAACGTCGACGTGGCCAGAGAGCTCCGAAAGTGCCAACGTTTGAAGAATTGGGTTTGACGTTGGTAAAAGAAGGAGAAGCAAGTGCAAATGGTGCTCTGGATATGTCCAACCCACGCCTCGAGCTTAGTCCCCCGGCAGGTGATCCCAATTCTACAACAATCGAATTGGAGTCAGGTCACATCCCCTTCCCGGTCGAGCAGGTACCGCTAGCATACCTATAGTGAAGATCATAAGAGCTCACTGTGTCAATGCGGCATAGACTGGCGACATGCACTTCCGAAAGTTTAAGGAGCCGCTGCCAGATCCAGCGAATCCATTGTTGGAGAAAATATCGACGATCATGGAGCATACTTTTGAGGAGTATGCGGCAATATACAGACAGCGACTGCTCTGCCTCAAGTAAGGCTACGTGTATCACATTAAAATCTGCCTTGCTAAAGTGTTTATGATAGAAATGACCTGCCCTACTTGATCAAGCGCTTTATTAATACCGACTACATGGAGTATGTCGAGCACTCATTATTCGACAAGCGCAATCGCGTACGAGCTTGGAAGAATTGCTATTCATCTTGTCAGTTGTAGAACTAATGCACACGTTCTTAGGTCCTATACGTGTACGTCGTAAACAAATCCTTCTCGGACTTGGGCACTGTCATGGAGTACATTGTCTATCGACCTTCTAAAGAGGACGAAAACGCGTAAGATCATGTCTAATCTACGTTCAAGTACCCCATAGAAAGACTGATTGGTGCTACTTGCGTAGGACGGAGATAAATCAGTCAGCTCGTATGGTCATCAAGAGCGCATCTATAAATTGGTTCCGATCGCAGGTCTTACTCTAGTCATGTGTGCTACCTCTGTACTTCACTCAACTTGTCGTCATAGATTGAGCCACTTACTCAAACTTTCTACACCAAAGACGCAATGGCCGCTCGAGCATATTTGGTCGAAAGACTGGAAGAAGAATTCGGCCAGCTGCAACCAGCTACTTAGTCTACCTAGACTTGATTTCACTTCAACAGGAATATCATTCTAACCGCTTCGGGTCGTTATCCGTTTCAGATTTAATTTCAATAGGTTTCCATCAGTCCGATACCTACCACTTTGTCCTGACATGTCCAAAGTGCTAGAACAGCTCGTCGCTCGTGGCAGACGCGAGAGAAAGCCGACTGAGCAACGTGATGTCGCCTTTAGCCTGGCAGAGATCTCCACCACAGCAGAGCTGCATGACAAAATGGTAGCGAAAGGAGTTGTTCGATCTCTCATGACGCTCATTGTCAAGTCGACAGATGAAGAGGCGTTACGACTATCATGCTTATGCTTAGCGAATATCGCGTCGACGGCCACAACTCGCGTCAAGATTGTTGAAGAGGCTGTGCTTCCGCATTTAATAGAGTATATCAAGCAACCAGAATCAGACGCGATTGCTATACAGTATATGGCTATGGTACTTGGCAACTTGGCAGCAGAGCCTGAGAACCACGAGGAGATCGCGGACAAAGGTGCGATCCAAGTGCTGGTGAAGCTTTTGGATCCAGAGCACATTCATATTAGTACCTACTGCGCCTTCGCTTTGTCGAACTTGGCGGTGAATAACGACCATCGACCAATTATCGTGGACGAAGGCGCTATACCTAGACTGATCGCAGTTGCTTGTTGTCGTGATATTGGGGCGCAGAAGCAGTCATTAGCTTGCTTGCGGGGTATCTGCATTAGTCCAAAGAACCGAGTCGTTGTCGTTAAAGAAGGGATTCTCGATCCACTTGTGCTCATGTCTCGAAGTGAGGATGCAGCCATCCAATGTGAAGTTGCGGCTGCCTTCTGTACTCTATCCGCGAATTCTGAAAACAAAGGCGAGATAGCGGATAGAGCCTTGCTCACTATTATTTCTATGAGCTTATCAGGAGATCCAGCTGTGGAAGAATTTGCCTGCAGCACCGTTGCGAATCTGATGGAGGTGCAAGAGCTGCATGCCAAGCTCTTAAAGGAAAATGGTCTGGCCTCCATCATGGCACTTGCTGTCGCAACGGACTTGAATACTCGATCCGAAGCTTGTCGATGCATCGCCAATCTAGCAGCAAACCAAGCCATGCAGCCTGCATTAGTGAAAGAAGGAGTGCTCGCGTCTCTAGCGAACACTCTAGTGATTGACCATCATGTCTGCCAACGATTTGCAGCCTTAGCACTCGCAAACTTGTCTGTAACATCCGCGTATCAGTCTGAAATCGTTGGCCTTGGGACCATATCGCCATTGATCCAGCTAGCACAGGCATTCGACCGAGAGCTAGAGGCTAGACGGTATGCTGTTCTGGCCATTGCCAACCTAGCTGCTATGTCGGCCAACCACGCAGCTCTTTTGAAAGCTGGTTGCCTCCTCTCCCTCTTCTCACTCGCTAGTACGGCCGATCGACTGAGTCAGTACTACGTCGCATGTGCTCTAGCTAACTTTTCGTCATGCGAAGACAACCACGCTAGACTTGTCGAAGAAGGTGGACTTCAGCCCATCATTACGCTCGCATGTTTGGACGACACTGACGTGCATCATCAAGCAGTTGCTGCGCTTCGAGGCCTAGCTGTTCTGGAAACGAATCGTATTAAAATCGTACAGGAAGGTGGACTAGAACCTCTGGTGCACCTACTTGATAGTGATGACGTTGATATTCTTCGAGAAGTGTGTGCGGCTTTGTGCAATCTCACCATGAGTGATGAAACCAAGTACGAAATCGCAAAGAGCGGGACGGTCCCGTTACTCATTTATCATGCCCAGTCCGATGATAAAGAGTTGGCAAAACAAAGTTGTGCTGCACTTGCCAATTTAGCAGAGTTGGAGGAGAATCAGGAGAAAATCTGTATGGATGGTGGCGTACAGCCTCTTATTTCCATGATGCGGTCACAGTTCATTGAAGTACAGCGTGAAGCTGGGCGTGCGCTTGGAAACCTCTCAGCGTTTGAGCGCAACCACGACGTCATCGTTGAGCACGGCGGTCACCAGCTTTTAATCTCGTATCTACTTTCGCCAGACGTTGGCTCACAACGTGTCGGATCGCTTGGTATCTGCAATCTCGCAACGAATGCGAGCATGCGAGTGCTCTTGATGGAGAATGGAGCGATGGAGCCACTTATGTCCTTGGCCCGTTCAGAAGATGTGGAGCTAGAAATCCAGCGCTTCGCCATCTTAGCCATTGCGAACCTTGCTACCTGTGTAGATAACCATGCCGCAATTGTTGAAGAAGGGTCCATCCCACTCCTGATATCACTTTCTGGTGCTCCGGATGAACAAGTCCGACAGTATGCAGCATTCGCCTTAGTCAAGGTGGGATTAAATGCTGATCTTCGACAACTCTTGACGGAAGAAGGTGGTTTAGAACCGGTTCTTTTCCTAGCTAGGACACAGAGTAAAGAAATCCATCAAGATGTACTCCCAGCGATCTGCACCTTGTCGTTCGCCGATTCAAACAAATCGGACATTTGTCACAACGGTGGTTTGCCACCGCTCGTGTCTGCCCTCGCAAACGCAGATGTCACGTTGCAGCGACTTGCTAGTTGTGCTATCGCAAACTTGGCTGAAGTCGTTGAAAACCAAGATAAGATCGTCGAAAGTGGTGTCGTTTCCAGACTAGCTCAAGTGCTGAAGAATGGGCATGTGATCGTCCAAAGAGAAGCTGCGAGAGCAATCGGTAATTTGGCAGCAAATTGTGATTTCGCCGCGCTCTTCTTCCGGGAAGGCACAGTCACGCCGCTGCTGCAGCTATTTGGAAGCGAGGTCATCGATTGCCAACGCATGGCTGCGATGGCACTGTGCAACTTGGCGACCAATATAGACAACGTACCCAAGATGCTATCTCAGTACGAGCTTCTGGAACCTATATTAGCCAGACTGGAAGAAGCCCTGGATCCACGATCACTCGCCGACAATGATGTCATCCGATATGCGCTCTTGATCTTGGCAAACCTCGCCGTGTCGGAAACCACACATGAAGTGCTCATTTCTAAAGCGCTGCCTCTGCTATCAGGGTACTGCAAGCATCGAGACGTAAAGTGTCGTCAATTCGCCGTCTTTGCGATCGGAAACCTATGCAGCAATCCATCAAATATTGAGGATATTGTCGGAGCCGACTGTCTGCCTCCGCTTGTGTCGTTTGCTTTTCCTGGTGACCCGAACGTGCAGTTCCAAGCAGTGGCAGCACTGCGAGGAATGTCGATCCATCAGAATGTTCGCCAACTAATCGTTCGACAAGGAGCGTTGGAGCCGCTTATACTTGCCGCATCATCCGAAAGCGTGGAAGTGCAGCGTGAGGTTGCTGCCACCTTGTGCAATCTGTCACTGAGCGAGGAAAACAAGCTGACAATGACTCGCGGTGGGTGCCTACCTCCTTTAATCGCACTGGCAAATGCCAGAGACAGCTATCGAGAACGTCACGCTGTGTGCGCCTTGGCGAACTTGGCAGAGATGGTCGAAGGACACTCCCACAAGAAAATGTTGGATGAAGGCATTCTCGCTACGTTGTATACTCTCGCTCCGACGCAAGACTTGGAGGTCAAGCGGCAAGTTTCGCGATGCATTGCTCTCTTTGCAGCAAAGCCAGCTAGCCAGTCGGCTTTGTTAAGAAGTAATGCGCTGAAGCATATCAGTGCTTTTACCCAAGAGCATGACGATATGATGTGCCAACGATTTGGTGTACTGGCTATTGGTAATCTTGCCGTGGATGAGAAGAATCACAAGGATCTATTCGACGAGGGTGCTGTGACTGCTCTCATGAGTGTGGAAAAGTCGACGGATATGGAAACTCGGCGTTCGCTTGCCTTTGCGTTGAATAATCTAGCTTCAAACGAAGAGAACAATATCCAAATCTCCAAACTTGGTGTTTTGCGAACCGTCATTTCTTTATTAAAAGATAAGGATAAGGATACGCACTTACAAGCATGTTTCGCATTACGACGGATGACGCTTGAAGCGAAGAATCGTACTCAAGCTGTGTCATTTGGTGCGTTGCCATCTCTTTTCAAGCTAGCAACTTCTGAAAATATCGAAGTGCAGAGGGAAGTGGCTGCTGCGTTGCGTAACATTTCTCTCAGTGAAGACAATAAGGTCTTTATGGTACTTAACGGAGCTCTTACACCACTCGTGACGCTCCTTCATTCCGGAGACACAGAAACTTCGCATCAGGCGTGTGGCGTCTTGGCGAATCTTGCAGAGGTCGTTGAGAATCAAGGACGCATGGTCAAGGAAGGGATTCTGCAACATTTGAAATTCGTGCTGCGTGGAAATAACCCTGATATCACTCGAGAAGCGCTTCGAGCGGTCGCAAACATGTCCGCTGAGTATGCGTATCTGACAGAGATCATATCTAGCGGAGGCCTCGGACCTCTACTCGCTGGTCTGTCGCTGCCTGACTTTTTAAGTCAACGCTATGCAGCTATGGGTATAGCAAACCTCACGACACACTCGGACAATATCACTCGCATTGCTCAGGAAGGTTGCATTCCGACTTTGATCCATCTCGCAAGGCCTCTCGCTGCTGCGGACTTGGAAACGCAGCGGTATGCGACCTTTACACTTACGAACATGGCGAGTTCGAGGGCAATACAGCCTCAGTTGATTGAAGCGGAGATTATTCCGCTCTTGGTAGAGCTGCTCGGTCATCCAGACATGAGTCTACGCAATGCAGCAGCGTTTGGCATTGCCAACCTTGCTGCTTTCGTTGAAAATCATGACCTGCTTCTGCAGGTCAACATTAGCGACAGTAGTGAAGCGAACGTCTTGTTGGATTCGTTACTAGTCCTTGTAAACAGCCAAGATCCCAAGTGTCAGTATCGAGCTGTCAGCGCACTTAGAGGTTTGTGTATCACTGACAGAGCTCGAAATGCCATTGTCCGGCGTGGCGGTCTAGCTCCTCTTTTAAAACTTACTGCGTCGGACGATATGGATGTACAGCAGGAAGTTCTAGCGTGCTTGTGCAATATCTCTCTCAGTGGTGCTCTAAGTGCTTGCGCGGACGATGTTGTAGATGCGTGTGCGATGGGCTCTCTTGTTTCTTTCCTTTGTTCAGCTGATGCAACCTATCGACTATTTGGAGCCGTCACGCTTGGAAACTTGGCTGGCAAAGTAGAACATCAGCAGGCTATTGTAGATGCGGATGCCGTTTCGCCTCTAGTGGAGCTTTCGAATCGTGTCGATTTGGAAACACATCGGTGCATTGCACTTGCTCTTTGCAACCTCGCTTCCAACGTCAATCGGAGGCAGCTAGTAGAAGAGTTGGGTGGCATTGTGCCAATCATTCAATTAGCATGTAGTGACAGTGCTGAGGACCAGCAAACTGCTGTCTCTGCTCTACGAGGGATATCCGATCGACCAGAAAGCCGGCTAAAAATCGTTACCGACGGTGGCTTAGAGCCACTTATACTTGGCTCAAAGTCGAAAGAAATTAATCTCGTTCGTGAAGTCTCACTCACCACCTACAATCTGTCCCTCGCCGAGGAGAACAAGATCAAAATCGCCACTTCCCCTTTGATGGGAGCAATGATCACCCTGATGCTTTCACCTGATCCGATCATCTCTAAATTTGCTTGTGCTAGTGTGGCGAACTTGACTGAGAATAGAGAAACCCATAACTCGATTGCTGGACAACGTGGTCTGCATTTCTTTGTTGAGTTTCAACGTCATGCTAGTCAAGCAGAATCGGATTGTTTAGTTGTAGCTCAAGAGGCGGTTCGATGTGTTGCAAACCTAGCTTCAGACTATGCGCTACATGATACCCTGCTGGCCGATCGAGCGCATGAGCTTATTCTAAAGGCGCTACTTCCAAATGTCACGCCAGAAGTCAAGCTCTTCGCATCTATTGCCTTGTCCAACATCGTTTCGAATCCCGAAACGCATTCACGCATCTTAAAAGAGTCCGTCATACCGTGTCTGGTCGAGCTCATGAATGACATCGGGACGCCCTCGGTACGGAAGTTTGCTCTTTTAGCTAGCGGCAGTCTCCTCGGAGACAGCAGTTCGCATGAACGATTTGTCGCGAGTGGAGCTATCAGTGCACTTACTCGAGGACTAGATTCGTCCAATGAGATGGAAATACGGCTTAATTCTGCCTTTGCGCTCGGAAAACTAGCAATGAACGAGGCTTTCCACGAACGCATCGGTGAAGAGAGCAAATACGGCCAGCCTTTAATTAATCTCGCCATTGACGCTGAAAAGTCCCGTCATCTTGCAGCACAAACGCAAGCTGTATCAGTGCTGCGTCGAATCACTCGTTCAGAGATCAATTGCGTAAAGATGATAGAGCTGCATGCGGACAATCTACTAGAGTCGCTTGTATATGCAATGCAACAGGATTGCGTCGAATCCCAGCGAGAGGCAGTGAGCTGTCTCTGCAACTTGACGCTTCCAACAGTGAACAAAGTACCTGTGGCAAAGGCATCGGATGGCTGTCGCCGTCTTCTTCTTTTGTGTATATCACAAGACATTGAAGTAGCTCGAAATTCTTGTGCTGCTTTGGCGAATGTATCCGAAGAAGCTGACTCTCATGCGTACATGGTTGACTTATTTGCCATGCCAGTTGCAGTCAAAGCCATGCGATCTCGTCATCTGCCTGTGTATCGGGAAGCAGCACGATGGACGTCTAATCTGTTGTCATCACCTGAATTTCATATCCTACTGCTGCAAGAAGAAGGCCTAAAGGCGTTGCTCCGTGTAGCTAAGGTGGAAGATCATGAGTGCCAGTACAGCACGGCTTTGTCATTCCATAAGCTGACATCCAACGAAGCGATGCACCCCGCCTTAATGGAAAACGATGGTGTCGTTAAAACGCTGCATGCGCTTTTGACTGTTCCTGGGATGGACGTCCGACACCAGGCAGCGATAGCTCTCAAGTTCCTTACCATGAACAAAGCCAATAAACCGACGCTAGCTGAGGATGGCACCTTGCACTCACTTATTGCGCTCTTACGGAGCGATGATAGCACGCTGCAGTGTATTGGTGCAGCAGGCATTCGGCATTTAGTCCTCTATAACCCAGTCAAAACATCGTTTGTGCAAGAAGGAGGACTCGCGCCTATCTTCGCATGCTGTCATAAAGAGGATGACAGCATCCGCGTTCAATGCGCCGGTGCCATTGCCAATCTCAGCGAGAACGTTCCAAATCAAATTGAAATCGTAAAAGCTGGTGGACTGGACGCCTTGGTTGCTTTGACGAATGCGAGCTATCATAGTGAAATAGCACAGCACACTAGTCGAAGTTTCGCAAATTTATCGGCGAACGGAGAGAACCAAATGGGCGTTTTCGCTCTTGCTGAACTCCGAGCCATCTTTACACTTGCATCCGTTGCTGTGAGCCGGAATGAAGAATTATGTGGGCGTGATGCTGCCATGTGCATTGGCAATCTCGCAATTTCGACGAAAGCACAGATCCAGATCGTCGAGTATGGAGGCTTGAGTCCCCTTACACAGCTACTTCAAAGCCCATATGAATCATGTCGACAGTATGCAGCGCGAGCAATGTACCGAGTCAGCGCTAATAGTGAGAATCAGCTTCGAATCGTCGATGCTGGTGCACTTGTTCCACTTGCTAGTCTCCTAAAAGAGTGGAGTGATCCCGAGACGCAGCGTTATGCAGCCATGGCGGTATGTAACTTGTCTAGTAACGCTGCGAATGAGCACAGTGTGATGAAAGCAGGAGCGATGCAACCTTTGATTGAACTCTTACGCTCCCCGCGAAGCGATTGTGCAAAGTACGCCTGCATGGCACTGTGTAACCTGACGCAGCATCCCGTGAACCAGATGCAGTTGGCTAGTTACGACGATGGCATTGATGCACTAGTGGATTTAGCTGAATCGACCAATACTGATTGCTGCCGAAACGCCAGTATGACGCTTGCTAATACTTCTGCGCACAGGATGAACCGTATTGTTGTCGTTGAAAGACGGGCCTTGAGGCCATTACGAGCGTTGTGCTTTTCTCCTAATCTGGAATGTCAACGAAGTGCTGCACTAGCAATATACAACGTTTCTTGTGCACAAGCGAACCAAGTTGCGATCATCGAGGCAGGCATGGAAGCTGCGTTAGTGCGTTTGGCTGGATCCAATGATGGAGACTGTAAACGATATGCAGTAATGACGATGTGCAATCTGGCCGCTAATGTCGAGACACGCCAAGCTGCAGCGCGAGGTGGAGGACTGCAGGCACTGATTCTAGCCTCCAAAGATGACGACGTGACCATTCGCAGATACGCTTGTATCGCGCTTTGTAACCTTGCCTGCGATACGCTTTTACAAGCCCAGATTGTCGTTCATGGAGGTTTAGCGCCAATTTTATCGATGGCAGAGTCCCGTCTTGATCTTGAAGAAGCGGATGGAGATACTTCAGCTGAAGCAGACGTCGAGTCACAGCGCTTTGGCATGATGGCTTTGTCCAACATGGCTGTAAACGAGTCAAATCATGAACCTATGCTACGTCGTGACGTGCTTCAAGTCGCTCTACGCCTCTCTCGGTCGGAAGATGAAGACTGTCGACAATATGCAGCATTTGCTCTCGCCAACTTTGCTGGTAATCCAGATCATTGTGACTTTATTGGCGAACAAGGCGGGTTGACAGCTTTGATCTCGTTGGCTCATTCGGAAGACGCAAACTCACACACATTGGCGATCTCTGCGATAAGACGAATGTGTCAATTCTCTCCTCCGAACCGAGGCAGGATCGTTCGAGGTGGAGGCTTGATACCGCTTACCATTGCAGGGTACTCGGAAGAACTTGAGACACAGAGAGAGGTCGCAGCAACCTTTTGTAACTTGTCATTGAGTGATGAATTTCGCGTTGAAATTGTTACTCAAGGAGCCCTGCGGCCTCTCCTGTCACTTGCTCAGTCGCCAGACTTGGAAGTGTCGCGACAAGCATGTGGCGCACTAGCCAATCTTGCCGAGCACGTTGATACGCATGAACAGTTTGTCCAGGAGAAAAGTGGAAACTGTTTCATTGCTTTATTGAAGCACCAGTCGATCGACATCCATCGTGAAGCTTCCCGTATCATCGCAAATCTGCTTTCAAGCTTCCAGAACCACATTGAAGTAATTGCGGAAGGTCTCCCAGGTCTCATTCGTCTAGGTCTATCGTTGGATGCAGAATGCCAATACAATGCAGCTCTGGCTCTCCGCAAGTTGACTCCAAACTTTTCAAGCCACCGCGGTATCATCTATGAAGGTGGCTTAAAGACGTTATTCTTTCTCATTCAGACGAAAGACTTGAACACACGCCGCCAAAGCATTTTGGCGTTGCGCGACCTTGCTTCAAACAATGAGCACAAGCGTAAGTATGTGGAAGAGGGTGGTATCCCAGCACTTATTATGTTTGTACGGGAGTCAGAGCCATCGTTACAATCTCCCGCAGTCGCAGCTCTTCGGCATCTTTCGTCTTGCTCTGATCATGCCGATATCAAGGACGAAATGGTGGCAAAAGGGGTCTTACGCCCCCTACTACGTTGTATGTCCAACAGCAGTGCGCGCAATCTTGACCTTCAAACTCAGTGCGCAGGCCTAGCTGCCAATCTATCCGAATTACTCTCGAACCAACCGAAGATGGTAGTCGAGGGCATTACACCACCTCTGGTAGCACTGGTGTCCAATACGGAAAGCACGGAGATCCACCAAGATGTGAGTCGTGCACTGGCGAATCTCTGCTCTAACGAAGATAACCACGCTCTTGTCTACGCGCATGGTGCACTGCACTGCCTCATCAAACTAACGAACGCAAAGGACGAGGTCACACAGAGGTATGCTGCAATGGGCCTTCGCTTCCTCTCGGCAAACCCCCAGATCCGAGTGCATATCATTGAGCAGAACCTCCTTCCACCTTTCCTCGCACTCGCACAAAGTCCACTTTTAGACTACCAACGCACTGCTGCATCCGCCTTCTCTAGTTTCTCACTACACGAAGCGAACAAGCTCAAGCTCGTGCGTGACGGAGGACTGAGCCAAATACTATTGAGCTGTCAATATAAGGATCTTGAAGTCGTCCGTGACTGCACGTATGCCCTGGCGAACATCGCGGAGTCTGTAGAGCATCAGCCAGATGTTGTTCGTGCTGGGACTATTCCGATTGTATGCCAAGTGGCTGATGCGAGGCAAGATACACAGGTGCAACGAGACTGCGCTCGACTGTTGTGCTCTCTATCCATGACAGACTCTATTCGTCACGACTTGCTAGAGCAGCAAGCTTGCCAGACAGTCCTCGGACTAACACGCTCTTTTGATGGAGCGACGCAGCGTTTTGCGACACTGACACTATGCAATATATCCTCTTCATCAAACACAAAAGACAAGGAGCAGATTGTTGTCACTGAGAACGTCGTCCGTCCTCTCACACACCTCATTCGTTTCCCAGACGCCGAAATCCAGCGATATGCAGCATTGGGACTTGCATCGCTTGCATTAGGAGGGTATGGAAACAGTCGAATCCGTCTCATTGAAGACGGGGCTGTGCCTCCACTCATCGATCTACTTCGATATCCCACGTGCGATGTTCAGCTCTGTGGCTGTCTAGCGCTTACGTCACTTGCGATGGGTACGGAAGGCACTGTCAAGTCTGCTTGCATGCAGAATGGGGTACTGCTACCTATGCTCGCACTACTCTCTTCGTCTGATTTGGACTGCGTTCGATGCGCACTCTATGGCGCTGGTGCCTTGGGTGAACATCGAGACGTGCTACTTGGACTATTAGACCTTGGGATCTTGCCCCAAGTCGTTGCACTCTGCTATAGGAGCGACATGGAGGTGCGGCGACACTGTGGATACATCCTGGGTCTTTACGCGGAACAGCAGACGGATTTCCATGACGACTTGAGTCGTGAAGGAGCTTTCGAAGCTTTGATTTCGCTCGCATCGACCGAAGACACGGAATGTCAGGAGTATGCCACCTTCTCCTTAGCGCACATTGCTTCCAATCGTGAATACCAAGTGCCACTCGTCACGAAAGGAGTCTTGTCTCCTCTTGTCGCTCTGCTGGAAGCACAAGCAGAACCGAGGCATTATGCTGGTCTTGCGCTCTTGAAACTCGCTGACAACTACGAGACACACGTACGCATTGCCGAAGCTGGAGGCGTACAAGCTCTCTTGCGACTGGCTCGTGCTCGTGCGAGTGATGAAGAGCTGCAGTACAAGGCATCTCTGAGTCTCGGTCAGCTTGCAAGCCATGCGACGCACACTTTGAAGAAGATGAACAATGAGGAAGTGGGGGACGGTAAAATAGGCACTGGTGCGACCAAAATGGCACAGCTGACGGAGACGATGGCAGCACGTCGTGCCAAGGACCAGACTGCCAAGTACATTCAGGAAAAGGTGAATGAAGAGAGTGGTCGGTAGGATAGTAAAAGAAGGAAAGCTCACGTGATTCAATTCGTGTTCATCCTCGTTTGACGGAGTACTTACCACGTCGTCCACTTCTCTAGAATGTATGGCGTAAAGTACGTGATGAGCAACGTCGCTCCAGCTCGAAGCAGGCCGACATGCGCCTCTTTCACCACACTTTCGAACGACCCGGTGCTGTCGCCATAGTCCTTGATCATCTTGTACTCGCCCGAAACTAAGTAGCACACCACTGGTACATTTCCCTTCTCGGCGAATCGGTGCACCATATCTCCGTAGAAGAGCGAAGGCTTGACGATGACGCTGTCGGCGCCTTGAGCCAAATCACGCTCCAACGCCTGCATGCCGTGAGTCGTGCTACCGACCGGATGTTGGTATCTCTTACGGTCTCCCTTGAAAGTGGACTCGACGGCGTCACGGAACGGAGCGTACATGCAGCTCGCCTTCTTGGAGGTGTATGCCATGACGGATACGTGGTTGAAGTTTCCTTCGTCGAGCGCCTTGCGGATAGCTCCTATACGTCCATCCATCATGTCCGAAGGACACATCATGTGGGCACCAGCCTTGGCGTAGCAAATGCAGGCGCTCACAAGACGTTCGACGCTGCGAGCATTGTCAATGACAAGCTCACCCTCCACGTCTCTCAACACACCACAGTGGCCGTGGTCTGTGTATTCACACAGACACGCGTCGCAGGCAATTAGAAGGTCCGGACAGCCACGACGCAGTGCACGGATGCACTCGACCACAGGCGTATCATCGGCATCAGCAAGACTACCAACGGCATCCTTTTGCTCCACTACACCGAACAACATGACAGATCGCAATCCTTTGGTCTGCAGCTCCGTCAAGTGCTCGATGAGCGTCTTGAACGATCCATCGGTGCCTCGTCCCCACTGCATGTTGGGTTCCAGTCCTTTGATGAGCTTGTCTTCATTGCGACTCGTCACGAAGAGAGGGTACATCAACTGGGAGCAGTGGATGTGAGGTTCACTCCAGTCTCGTTGCGCTGGATGATGCAGACTTCCATGTAGCGTTCGGTTGCTCATACTTGTTCGAGCTTTTGGATTGTGACTTGCATGCATACGCGTGTCTTTTCCTGCCAATCACAATGGACCGAAATGAATTTCGACGAATCAGAAAGCCTTCCCATGACATCCAAAGAAACAACGAACGAGATTATGACCACGGAGGAGCAGATCGTAGCGAAAGGTGAAGAGATCCGTGCTTTGAAGGCGCTCAAGGATGCGTCGAAAGCAGAGGAGATCCAAATATGCGTCCAGGAGCTACTGGCGTTAAAGAAGCAGTACAAGGAAGAGACTGGAAAGGAGTATGATCCACCAAAGCAGAGCAAGTCGAAATCCAAACCGAAAAAGGAAGGTCAAGAGGACGCCCCTGCAGAAGGAGGCAAGTCTAAGAACCAGTTGAAGAAGGAAAAGAAGGCTGCGATGGCTAAAGCCAAGAAGGAGGGTGGCAAGACTCAGCAGAAAGCCAAGAAGAAGTCAGCACCGCAGACTTCGGAGAGCAGTAAGCCTTCTGACAGTGCCTCTGTGCCCTCGTCCGAAGACTTGCTCCGCCGGCAAATGAGCTTCCAGCAGCAGGCTGACGGTGGTGGACAAGTTGTGACTCCGTGGGAAGTGGAGGCCGAGAATGGCGTCGACTACGATAAGCTTATTGACCAATTTGGGTGCTCTAAAATCTCCCCGGAGATGATCGAGCGGATGGAACGGCTGACTGGTCAAAAGGCTCACCGATACCTCCGTCGAGGCTACTTCTTCTCGCACCGTGACTTTGATTTGCTATTGGATGCGTACGAGAAGGGCGAAAAGTTCTTCCTCTACACTGGTCGTGGTCCTTCCTCTGGCAGTCTCCACATGGGGCATCTCATCCCATTTACGTTCACGGCGTGGCTGCAAAAGGTATTCGACGTGCCTCTCGTCATCCAGCTAACAGACGACGAAAAGTTCTTGTTCAAGGACCAGACGTTGGAAGCCAGTCGTGAGATGATGCTGGAGAACGCCAAGGACATCATTGCCTGTGGCTTTGATCTCAAGAAGACTTTCATCTTTGCGAACACCGAGTACATGGGTACCATGTACAAGCAAGTGCTGCAGGTGCAAAAGTGTGTCACGTACAACCAATCACGTGGCATCTTTGGGTTCACCGGGTCGGACAACATTGGAAAGTCCGCATTCCCCGCGATCCAGGCCGTGCCTTCATTCTCGGAGACATTCCCTGTCCCGCTGAAGGGGCTGAAGCAGCTGCGATGCCTCATCCCTCAAGCCATCGACCAGGACCCGTACTTCCGTATGACGCGTGACGTTGCGCCCCGTATCGGGTACGCCAAGCCAGCGCTCCTTCACTCCAAGTTCTTCCCAGCTCTCCAGGGCAACTCTGGTAAGATGAGTGCGAGTGCTACTAACACGACTATCTTCATCTCGGACACGCCAGAGGAAATTGAGACTAAGATCAAGAAGTACGCTGTCAGGTATGTCTCTTATCTATACATTTCCATATCATTTTCTAACGTTTACATGGATAGTGGTGGTGGGGAGACACGTGCCGAGCATGAAAAGTACGGAGCGAATCTGGAAGCGGATGTGGCGTTTAACTACCTCTCTTTCATGATGGAGGACGACGAGAAGCTCGCCCACATTGCTGAGGAGTATGGCAATGGACGTATGATGTCTGGGGAGGTGAAGCAGATCCTCGTGGACATTATGATTGAGTTTGCGCAGGATATCCAGAAGCGTCGCTCTGAGATCACGGCGGATCATGTTCGAGCGTATATGGAAGTGCGACCTCTGGAGTTCTAGACCTCCGTTTCGAAAGTAGACATGAAGAATAAAGTTCATTCGTTCATGGAAGTGACAAGTTGGTGGTTGGTGGTAGAATCGATTGGATTATGCGTCTCTTGGTGCGATCATATCTTCAGCTAATGTCACTCTTCGACGTCTGTGTGCGATGCCTATGCTACTGTCCTGCGAATCGAGTTTAAACGTCGATGCAGCTCTACCATTCGACTACTGTACAAGCAAGCTTGATACGAGAATTTAACGGTGTCCATCTCTAGGCTCGCAGCTGTCCATCGAGATGGAGGCTAACAGCGGGAGGCCATTCATGAGTTGATGATAGAGGTCCAGCCATGCTTGAACGACCTGCATTACTCAAACGTTTTACATCGAACGAAACGTGGAGATAATAGATAGTTATAATACCTGGTCCATTTTGAAGGAGTTGCCGATAACACGTTCAGGGATGATCGGGTCAGCAATGGAAGGGATCATAACGACACGCTGGTGCGTCTGGAATCGCATGGAGTCGAGAGGAAAGTATTCTCTGTTGGTAGTAAGAGTATAATGAATAATTTCAAAACGATGACGATACACACAACGTACCCTCCGTCCAAGATGGAGATGCCAAAATGCTGATAATCAAAAGTAGCGTATGTTTCCAAGAACAGCATCAGCAAGTAGCCGAGACTAGCTTGGAAATGAGCATGATGCTCTCTCACAAATACATAGACCTCATGGTTTCCGTGCTTTGGTGCAACGTCAACGGATCCGGAAGAGCTCTGGTGCTGGCTACTCGTCTCTCCACAAGATATTTCGCTCGAGGCTTTATCTGACATTGTATCTTCATCTGCAGACAAGTGGTAGTGTCGATCTCCAAAGGCCTGTAGACAGAAGCATAGGTTTAGATAAACCCAGTAGACATATAAATTAAGGTATGTCATACCTGTAGGAAACGAATGATCATGAGCACGAGACAGTAGGAAGATAGGCCTCCAGTGTAGCTATTGTTTAGTCCTATACGTGCGAAGTCAGTCGTTTTGGACGTAGCTTGTATAACTGGTAGGCTAGATACCGCAGTTGTGAAGATGTTGCTTGAGGATCAGTGCTAGTGGTCGTAGAGCAGGCATGGATTTGACATACATCCGAACGAGTTCTCTCGCTTGTAAACCAGAGTGTCCAGACGTATTGCTACAAGTGACATCTAGCAGCACTTCCGACGTGCCGAAACGATCATCATCTTGGCTGGAGAAAACGATTTTAGCAACAGGAATCTTCGCACCAGCTAGCAAAGTCACTCGTTTCACCTGCGCATGACCACAGACCTGGTCACGCAGAGCTCGAAGCAAACCCACCGGACTCGCGTCATCGATGCTTTCTCCCATTACCACACAGTCGATGTCACTCTGAGGCAACGACAGCTTGGTATACTCGGAGCCGTAGATCTGAATTGTCGCATCAGACCAAATCTCACCAACAGATTTCTGGAGAAACTGGATGGCTTCGTCATGGTTAGCTTGGTCCATGGCTACTTGAACATCTATCTGCCGAAGAAGGACATTCGCTTCTGTAGAAAGGTCGCTACAGTCCACATATGTTTAAGCACATCAAAATGTAGAAGAGAGTATTCTAAATGCGTTACCGATAGAAATGGTCAGTTGAATCGAATTGCTGCCATCGTTCAATGCGCTCCATCTCTGGGCTTTTCATGACGCTGTCATTTTCTGTCGGTATGACCACTTGTCGGGTCGGTTCTATCCGTGAACTAACTGGTGGAGACTTGTACCCTCTGCCACTGCGTCTACAATGTACGTCTCCAGCATTGGCAAAGCGGTAGGTATTCTCCTTGTTTACAGCATCTTCATTCCGATCATCGCTATGACGAAGTGTTTGATTGCCGAAGCGGTGCAGAGTAGCTGGCCGAGGCATTTGTTGGCTAATAGTATTCTGGCGTCGATGTGGAGGTGTCAGGAATGGCTGGCGACGCGAATCAGAGAAGCGAGCGTTATCGCGCATTCCAGTGTTATCATATCGGAAGCGACCTCGATCGTGCCCATGAGTGTTATGATGCGCTCGAGACACTGGTTGATAGGACTGGCGTAGTGGAGACTGGATCTCCATGGCATATGTAGACACCCTTGCCGTTTGCGGTGGGTACACTGGCTGTACAGGCCGTAAGGTTGTCACGGAAGAGTGGTCATCACTTCCGCTGGAAACCTCCCTACAGTAGAAAATGCATATTAGAACTGTATTTGCCAAAGTAGAGAAGCTGACGGACATAAAGTAGAGCTTTCCAGGTGAAGCAACGATCTGGTGTGGAGTAGAAGCGCGTGCTTGATTCATAAATCGGTTGCCATGCCGGTTGGCATTCATTTGCATATGATTAAAGTTGTTCTCCAGAATGTCCACATCCCGGTTTCTGTAGTAGTAATTTCGTCGTCTACATGAACGATGAGTACCATCTTGTTCTCGGAACGCTAGTCAAGTAGATGTATGGAGTACCGATTGGTCTTGTAAAAGTTCCGGTAATTCGTGGCATTCGGATCGTGTGAAAACTTGCAATTCTCGCCGTAGGAGCAGACGCCATTGCGTGCGAATTGGAGACAAGCGAATTGTAGCTTCTCACGTCGCCGTCGGTGGCATACGGCGCTACTGCGACTGTCATCAGACGTACTGGATGGTGGAGGATACGATTCCAAAGTATCACTTCCGTTGGTACTTGCTTTGTCTTCCAATGATACGTCTGCACTGGAAGGGGAGCTCGACCGCTCTTTCGACGAGCTATCACGAGCGACATCGCTTCGGCGGTGTTCCTTTGGACGCAACGCTCTTTCACTATCTGAATCCATGCTGGCACGCCCACCTAGCTTTATGATGGTTTCCTCACAACTAGCTGCACCAGAGCAATCAGTTTGCGCACCAAACGCCTTTAGCTCGATCACTTATCAGCAAAACTTCGTTTGTGAGTTCTAGTTGACAGTCTTTCTCTTTCATACACTTTGCCTACTGAAATCTACTTTCATTTATTCTATACAAGACACGTAGGAATTGGTAAATTACAAGTGCATTGATCAAGATGCTCACTCAGTCCTTGGAAGCAAGTCGTCCTGCGCGAGCGTGTATCTTGGAAGAACCCGGCGTCTAACCTTTCAAGATATGGTACATGGATGGCACAGCCCTAGGCTTATTTTGGATGTCCCTTATAAAAAATAGCTTTTTATATTTTAAAGTGAGCCAGAGTGATGTTATTTAACTGGAATAATTTCCACTGGTAACCCACGACATCTACAAGATGTGCAGTCGCTTGTATTAGCCTGGAGACGGATTGGTGGTACTTTGGAGCTTCTGATTAAATCATGGATGTGACCACATGCACTACCTCATCTTGAAAATTTAGGTGAGCACTTAATGAGTTAAATTGGCCAAAGACAAAGATACTTCAGTGTTAGAATCGCCTCGTATCTTTTAGATACAAGCAAAGATCGCCTCGATCCTTGCATAATTTGATCCATGCAGCACAGATCAAGCCATTCTAAAATTCGAGGCAAGTGTAAGCGATGAGAGGGGGTTTCCATGCGAACTAGCAGCATAAAATTATAAGTAGAACGATTGAAAGTCAATCTACAAAGAGTCTACACTAGAAGACGCCATGATTTCAGTCCTATTGATTTGGTAGATACACGAAGCTTGACATAGCGCCACAACCTTCTGAACATGTAGGGAAATAGAAAGCCAAGCAAGGTGAGTACCATGGCATTTCGTGTAGAATCTGTCTGTTCACGCTCTTCAGAGCATGGTCATTTGCATTTCGTCGTAGACCGGAGAACGTCATCGCATAGTCATTGCTACGCATCAGAAGAGAAACCGTCGCTATCTTCGTCAGTGATGTTCCGTGACCAGATATGAAGGCTACTCCGAACTCTACCAAGCCCGGATGCACCACCCATTCAGCCTCCTTACTTGGAACTGCTATGCTAAACAGCAAAAAGTCCTTCTCTGGCGTCCATTACCTCGAAGACCCAGTCACTGCTTCAAGTTATTTTGACTAGAATGGAGAAAAGGTCAGGCACATCGCTGATCCGCAGCTATAAATGCAAAGATCAGTTCTCGCTGAATCTGATCATTTTGTAAGTAGGACTTCATCCACGCGCAATCCAACTATCTTGCGAACAAACGTTGCTGATGTACCCTACTGAAACGCTATTTTGCTGAAACCATGATCCCAGACCAGCAATGAAACTGCCACATCGCTACAATGAGATTGCCAATAGTAGAGCGGCATGCAGCAGAAAGAAAGAGAGAAAGAGAGAAAATATTTTATATCTGATGAACAAGGATCGAATATACGACACAAACCACACATATTTGAAGTCTGGCTGAAGATGTATTGCTTACGGAAATGTCAAGTCGAAGCATCGTGGCAATGCAGTCTTTGCGCATTACTCGCAGTGCGAATAGTGACGCAAATTCTTCTTCCTTATGCGAAAAACTGCATATAAACGTAGACATTGCTGCAAGAGTGGTGGGATATGCATGGAAAATTTCGATGCTTTCCAGCCAGCGTGAAGGTTTGCATGAAAAACTTGACAGAGAATCAGTGCCACCTGTGCCTTCAAATGTGACTTCGGTCTACCTTGGTGTAGGGAAGCTTCATGGAAACCAGAAGGCAGTCATCGTCAAAATCGGGTGGCACGACTTGGCACTTCGTCCGGTTTTCTACCAATCACAGACGATATGTCGGTTTTAGCGCCTATCATGGCCAAGTACCCTATATGCTGCATAAGAAAATCCAAAGTAATGGACTCGATTCGTACTACAGTTCGCAAGTAGAGCAATCGGAGTAACGCGATGCAGGAAACAGGAAATTCGAGCTCGCCGAAAGAGACATGGCAGCAAGTGACCGAGATGGAGATGGAGTCCGCGATGGCGCTTCGGATACAGTGCTGCTGGCGACAATACCTGGCTGTCGTCCAGCTGCGTATCCTTCGTTTTAACCGAGGCATGGCGCGGCAGCAGAAACCCAACTCGGGCTTACGGTGCTCCTCCTCCAGTATTGACAGCAACGAAGGAGCCAGTTTCGTGGACATGTCTCGCGATAGTTTCGTCGACAGGCGAGCCGATAACGACACAGCCTTGTCGTTCGAATCGTTCACCGGCTTCCGACTCAGCAACGCCTCAGACAGCTACATCTCAGACTCCAACACTTGTTGCGACGAGGAGCAGTCAACGTCAGGTCAATCGATGCCGCCAACTCCGACACCTATTAACTGTGGTAGTCCAAGGTCCTTCGACTCTGGCACTCCGAAATCATTCGACTCTGGCACGCCAAGATCATTTGATTCTGGTACTCCGAAGGAAGACAATTGTCCCGAACCTCCCTTGTACTTTGGGGATACAGCGTACATGTATGACGAGTACGACTTTATGGATGGTTCAAGTAGCCGAAGAGGTTCACCGAGTGATTTTGGGGATGACCACGAGTCACATGGTGCAGACCAGCGACGGAAGTCTAAAAGCTTGTGGTCTCGCGCTAATTCCCTCAAGCGCCTCAAGCCAAAAGCCTTGGGCAGAAAGTCGAGCAGCTTCAGAACTGCGAGCTCGACCGACTCGTCTCCAATGGACAACATTGAAGAAACTCCGAAAAGCCGAAGCAGAGGCATGGGCTCTTTAGGCAAGGCTGCTACGAATGCTGGAGCAGTTATAGCAAAGAAAGCTTCTGCTGGTCGACGTCGGTTTACGATTGCTCGACAGAACACCGCCGGACTCTCGGCCCCCGTCACAAGTACGGATGAAGAGGACTCCCCAACTGGGAGAATTGATCGATCGGTCTCTACTGCTTCTTATAAAAGCAAAAGCAAAAGCACACGTCTTGGCAAGCTAAAGAGCGTGGCTGCCAAGGCAAAAATGCCGAAGCGATTTAGTAAGCGTTCTGATTCCAAGTGTAGCACGGTGGTGGACACAGAGACCGAGCAGCCATATCTGGTTGAAGCACAAGAGTCGGAATAAAAGCCGTGGTCGTTGGACATGTAGATGTAAACCAATATGCAATTTTGTTGAACCTAATAAACAACACAAACTGAGTTTTGTATCATGCTGAAAGCGTTAACTTGATGTTCGTTGTATCATGATTTTGCCATGCAAGTTGTAACTTCACCTCGGTGCATACTTATAAGTCGTACTTTGGTTCTATTGTGCAAAGATGATCTAGTCCAGTAGCTCTTCTTAAGGTGGCGAAGAAGTGATTTTAGTTGAGCATTCCATATCAAAAATGGAAGTCGGAAAACATGGAACTTTGAGTTTCTGTATATACCATGAATATTGAAATCTGTAAACTCGCTTGGGAACGATATAGCTCGGATTTGGCAAATATCATCTAAGTATGAGAACTGTATTTGGACAGTATCTACATTAACTTTTGCTAATGAGGTGATTCTCGAGCTTTAATAGAGCGTACCTTACAGTCAAGTCCAATTAAAGTGATTTGCCACGATCTGAGCTCAATAAATTCTTGCGCAACAGTCTTCAAGCTGTAGAAAGTGTGAAAATATTCACGCAGAAGTCCGAACTAAATGATGATAACTTTGTAGAAATTGATATTTCGACGGCTTATTACGCTTACCAGAACTCCTCCTCTAGCAAGCAGCTTGTTGCATGGTCAGCAGGAACAGGACTGCTGCTAGCTGTCCACTGTTATTGAAATCCCCAGATGGAGATAAAAGCATAGCATCCGCATCAAGTTTTTCAAATCCGATCGATGTGTTCACTGTCGATGTTAGCGAACTGCGCTTTGGGGGTGGCAATGTCTTCGTAGCAGAAGCATGCGCGTTGGTATCGATTGTGTGACGACGAGCGACTGATACTTGACTTTGGAATCGGTAGTTCACAAGCTCTTCTTGCGTCGCTTCCAATAGCTTATCCAGATATTCCGTTGCATCCTTGTTCATCAGCTGATGCACCACCAAGCCCAGTAGCTGGCTCTCCAACGATAAATCTCCTTGCTCTCTGGGTCGCTTCGTTGGGCTTGCATTCCGATTGGAAGGAGAATCCAATTGGTACATCATCGTACCCTCTTTGCAAAGTCTTGAGAACCGAAGATTAAAAGAGGCGAACGTACTCTGTGTACTTTCGATAACCTATCATAACAAAATATAATTAGTACTATTAGACGTTGTGAAAGTTGACAATTGCGTACATCTTGCTTGTCTTTTTCGAGCTGAGCTAAATAGATCTGTAGCATGGACTGCGTGACGCTACTTAGTTGCTGCAAGGAGTCAGTATCATCTTCTCGGTTACGAAGAACGTTGGTTGCTGCTTTATAAAATTCTATCGCTCGGTACGGATCATCCAGCTCCATGGCCAGCTTGGCAATGTCCAAGTAGGATTGTAGGATGTCATTGTGGGTGTACCGTAGTACGTCCTTTCGAATTGCAAGTGCCCTCAGTGCAACAGTGTAAGCGGAGCTCTTCTGACCACTTTGTTGGTAAACATTGCTGACAGCAACAAGGCAGTTCGCCGCTTTGGTTTTACACGCTTGGACGCTTTCCTCGTCATGACACTCTTTCGTCGCCAGTGTCTCGTACAAATCCACCGCTTCTTCTAGCACTGCAATCGATTCGGCACTCGCCTTCGCTTCGACTAATAGCATTCCCTGAATCCGCCTCATATCCGCAAAGTACAAGTTGTTTTTGCTGTAGCACTCTCTCGCGAGCGACACACAGTTATTTAATGACTTCAGTGCACCAGATACGTCGCCGTCGTGATACAAGATATCGACCATCCTCAAATATGTTTCCAACAGGAGAGGATGGCTTTTACCCAAATGCCAGTTTGCTGCAGACACTGCTTTGGCATACTGCTCCTTCGATCTATTAATGTCACCTTTTGAATGCTCCAAACGCATCGACATTGTCAGTGGAAGTACTCGCTCGGCGTTATTGAGTGGCGAGTCATCGATTGCAAGTTTCAAGAAGTGAGTCGTTTGATCTATCAGACCCAATTGCTGACTCAAGTCTGCAGCAGAGGTTAGAAGAGAGCAGATAGATGCTGTGCGTTCATCACGAGGAGATGTGTCTGCAATCGCAAGCTGAAATTTGACACACGCAAGTGCCATGTCGAGATTGCCTTCAGTTTTCATTGAAGGGATCGACGCAATCTTTCTTTCGCACGCTGCGCTCGTGCGTAATGGCATCGTCGTGATTGGAATGATACCTTTGAGGACATTTGGGTCAACGGGAAGTTTAGAATTAAAATCAAAGCTGGTCACGTCACGAAGCTTGATGCCAAGGTGATACTGCAATGCGAGTAATAATTGCGGAGGGTGTATTAATTCCCCTCTTTCGATGATCTCCATTGTCAAAGAGTTTGGTTGTAGGCTGAACTTGCCCGTTGTATGAGGCAACAGACGAGTGCTCCACAATTGCTTGCTATCCTTTGTCTGCATCGCCATAACTTTGTTAAGAAAAGAAACGGTAGACTTCTTGACCTCTTTCTGCAAATCTGACGCGCGCCATCGACGTTTATTTTCCTCGATAGCATGCTTCTTTAAAATGAGAGAGCGAAGTACGCGACGATACTCCACCTTGCACACTCTCGCCAGCATCTCCGTTGCCAAAAGTCTACGCGCATGCTTCAACTTTGCCGTCTCAAAGCATCGTCCAAGATGGCGAGCATTTACACCCTCGTTGTGAAGTAAATTTACGAGGGCTTTTGTATCAAACAAAGGAGTCGGTGTGTGCGCTTCCAAATGAGCGATAACGTTTGGTATGGCAACCTGGTGAAGATAGTCACTACTGCTTTTCACATTGGTTTCCTCGTCGGAAGCTAATGACGTACCAAATCGAGTAACCAGCTCCAGGCGTTGCCTCCAGATACGAGGGTCTTGACCGGACGAGTCATCCTCATGTGCTAAAGAAGACCAATCAGGAGGGGCAATATCTCCGACATTCTGAATTGCAATTTCATCATAGTCTGGTGAAAACCCGATCGTAGCAGGAGTGCTAAGCTCGGAAACGGAATCATCGCTTTTGCTAGGAATAGCAACCGTGCCAATTTCTTTAAGGACATAAGCTAGTTGTCTCTCAGTGTCTCCTTTGCGTCGAGAACGTTGGGGGGTAGGAAGTTCTTGGCGAGCACTGCGAATTTGCTGTGTTGGAAAGCCAAATACGAAGGCCCGGAATCCAAGGTAGTCTACACAGCATTGGAGTGGAACGTAAAGGTTTGTATCCTTGCTCTGGATAGTCTCGTGAAGCCACTTGACCGCTCGCATCTCATTACCGAGTAACTTCCGAAGTGCTTCACCAACGGAAGTATGAGGCTCATAGAGTATGTAAGCGGTTAGACCGTTATTCACGAACTTCTGGAGGTGCTTGTGAAGAACCTGAATGCGAGGCATGTCGTCGGTTGCAAGGAACTGGTCGTTAGACATATCGAGAGGAATTAAACGTTTCATGTTTCCATCCGCAACCATTTCCTCCACGATCTGGGTCACAAGTTGTTCTGCAGACTCTCGAAAGGATGACAAGATGGCCGAAACAGAGATGCCATGGGTCAGCGTCGACTCCAGTTCTCCATCACTTGATATACGTAATGTAGCTCGCAGCTTTTGGCAGGTGTTCAGGGGTCTATCAAGTGTAGACAACGCACTAGACGATGCAGAAGGCCGACTGCGTGTGCTAGTGTAAGAAGATGTATCCTGCTGATTTTGAGGCTGCGAAATCACGGACTCTTTCGATTCATAAGACGGTTTCCTGAATGAGCGTCGAGGGAGGCACATCGATCGCGTGCTCTCGGGCCTACGCAAAGCTTCAAATTGATTTTCTTGAGACTCATATACTAGCTTTAGTGATTCCAGAAAACGTTCGCGCTGGATTTTGCCTGTTGTTCTATCCTGGACACGCTGCGAAAACTCTGTCGGATCGCCTTCATAGCGAATGGACTTGAGAAGCTCTTCCAAATGACTCGGCTCCGCCTGGTTCGTTTGGCTGTGCGCAATGTCATTAAAAGCCTTGTTTGCTGCACGAAGCTTGCCTGCGATACCAGGATTAACGTGAAATGTTTTGTCTTTCGTCATCTGTAATCGCTCTTCGAAAGCTTGTTTCCATTCTAGCTGTTCTTTGTCTGATGCGCAAGCGAACGAGGTCGTTTTCGTCGGTCTTCCGGTCGACCGATCTGTCGAAATGAGCTGAATGATAAATCGGCCATCGACTTTTTTCGGCTCAGCCGAAACAAGGTTGTACTCGGCGAGCTCCAGAGTGTCCTGCTGACGAAGTGTCGGCGTCAGAGTGAAGCGGGATTGATCGGACGCCATTGGGAAGTACTTAAGTATGGTCCCATCGAGATGCACCCACTTCTCTTTCCATCGAGGACCCAAGAAGGTCGACGAGAGCTACGCATTGTAATCAATACGTGAGCGCATGAGATAAATGGTATTTAAATGGATGGTGTATAGCTACCTTGTAAAGCTTCCCCGACTTTGGTTCTGCTGTCATGGGTAGAAAGGGCAAATGATGGGAGGCTGCAAGCAAAGAGTGGTTTCTGACGAAAGGTGTTTCAAGTTAGGAGCGCTCAAATCCATTTCGGACCTTGAAACGGTTTCCACGTCTATGGTAACTCAATAGTGCACTCTTGTCTAAACTCACACATAGAAGATAATCATAGACTCGATCCTCCATATCACCAGTTAATATACTCTTCTGCAGGTTGTGTAGGGTAGAAATCTAAAGTACATCTTAGCTCCATGATGACAGTCACAAAAGCCGAGTACGTTTACTATTTCATGGTAACCTACGCTAATTCATATACTTTAGTAAACTTATATGCTTATGATTGGTGTAAATAGACGGATATTAGTGCACAGCGTAAATCGTATCTAGAGCGGATCGCCACCTTGACAAAGGAAAAATCTCTTGCGCAGGATGACCAAGGACAACGCGGCGCCCAAGGCCTGGGCCAGGCTCAAACTAGTCTCCACTTCTGACCATAAGGCCCAGGACGACATCTACCTCCAGTATGGTCTGAATTCAATTGGCAGACGCGAAGGTTTCTGCGACTACGCCATCCGTCAGCCGATCATCAGTCAAATCGTACGTCCCTTTGCCACACAATCGTCGGTTTGATACAAAGTTTAATGTGCATTCGTCCAGCATTGCATGGTGAAGCTGGCTGGCTTGGACGAAGCTAAGAATCCGACTGTCTTTCTGCAAGACCGAAGGTAGATGGTCCATTAACTGTAATTTGTCCATACGCTTGTGTACTGAGATTGCTTGGTGTAGTCGCCACGGTGTCTACGTGAACGAAGAGCTCGTTGGTAAAGGCAAGACTGTCAAATTGCGGCCTAATATCACCGTCCACTTTACCAAGCCAGGCGTCCGCGTGCCAAGTAAAGAGCTTGTGTTATCGAGTGTATCATTCATATTCTAAAATGCGTTTATCTGACACATAGACATTGGAGTACTTGCGTACAAGTTTGAGCTGATGTACGCACTCATATTTTAATACTATCCATGTGTTGACTGACAAGAGTACGATGCCCATGAATATAGACCAGAGGGATTTTCGCAGGAGAATAGACGTCTGCGCTCTATCGCGGATAAAGCTAGAAATGAACGTCGGAAGCAGACATCTGCAAAGCAGTCCAAGCCTCAAGAAAAAGCTCCAGCCTCTGCACCTCACGAGACACCATCTGAGGATACGACGGCGTCTGCGCCCCGAAAGGCTAAGGTGCCTCATACGTCGCCACCGAAACCTCCTCAGCCCAATCGTCCGCACTCGACTTCGGACACGACAAGCGCTATCTCAGCATCTAAGAGCAAGCCTACGTCTACTAAGAAGAAGACTAGTCCAGCTAAGGACGCCAACAAGCCTGCGCCAAAGTCATTTGTCACGGATATGATGTCTCGAAAGCGTAAGACGCCAGAAGACGATGAAATGGAGACGCAGGCTCCGGTGGAGAAGAGACGAAGTGGCGTCCAGCCAAGTACAGTGCCAGCGTCCGAGACGACCGAGGCAAAAGAGGCAACTGCAGCGTCGAATGTAAAAGCTGATAAGACCGATGGGCAGGTGAAAAGGGATCTGGAGGTAGACTTGCAGCTGTCGCTGGAGAAAGAATCAGCACTCAAGGAGAAAGTCAAGTCTCTCGAGAACAAGAACACGTCTTTAGAGGAACAGATTAAGGCGAACAAGGAGTGGATGAAGAGTCAGGAGAAGCAGATGCAGCTGCAGCGAGAGAGCACCATCGAGTTGGAAAGCCAAAGTCGGAGTCTGATGAACCGCATAACGGAGATGCAGAATGAGACGATGGAGTTGAGAGAAAAGCTGTCGCATTCGGAGGCTCGAGTGGAACGACTGGAGGCGGAGAACGCTGTAATCCGGGAAGAGAAGACTTCTGCGCGCTTGAAACGCTATGAGCTGGAGGACGAGGTACGTGTTATGATTGTTTTGCCTTTGTTTTATGTATGCAGAATGACTTAAAGGCTCCTAGCTATCGAACCTGTGTCTCAATGGGTGATTTGTATCTGTGTGATAGTTGGCGAGTTTGAAGGAGGAGCACAAGAAGGAATGGGAGGAGTTGCTCGAGTTCGAAGAGGATGGGAGTCACTAGTACGTTTCATGTAGGAGCGGTTGTGGGTGATGTACTGATGTAATCGTATCTTGTAGCAAGAAGAAGTTCTTGAAGGCAAAGCATGATGCAAAGGCAATGCAGAAGCACGTGAACGAACTGCAAGGTCACTTTGACGCGATGGTGAAACGTCTGCAGGCAATGGATGACGAGGTCTACTCTTCTAGTGAGGACGGTGGCAGTGTGATCGATGACGTGGACGATGCGATGCTCGAGTCGGAAGCTACTCTGGAGAATAAGACGTATTTGCTAATGGCCCCTGCTGAAGACAAGAACGAAGGAGAGGACACTAGTAAGCAGAGCATGTCCCGGGGGAAAGATACCTCTATTGTCATGGGAAAAGAAGAGAAGGATATGAACGCCAAGAGTAAGAGTGTGGTGAAAGATGAAGGCATGTCGTCTGGGGTGGAGCGAGGCGACACGACAGAGTGGGATAGCTCAAGCGACTTGAAGAGCAGTGCTGATGTAGACGGTGTGACTGAGTCAAAGGATGAGTCTGCGATGGAGCAAGAGTATTCTGATGAGCAGATAAAGTCTATAAATGAAGAAGTAGAATCTGATGAACCAAAGACGATGACTGCAGTTAAGGAGGATTCAAAGGATGCAAAGGATGCAAAAGATTTAAACGATGAGAGCTCGAATGATGCTTTAGAGATCACTGATGACACCACTGCTCAAGAGACTCCGACTGGCACCACAGCTGAAGAAAAAGCGGTTATCACTAAGACTACTAAAACGCAGGCTGTCGCTACGAATGCCGTTGCGGAGGTGGACATGGAAACAGAAAATGAGAAGGTGACAGAGGAACATGCAGCAACTGATGCACCAGCGAATGCTCCGGCGGACGAGAAGGATCGTCCGACTGCTTCTCATGAGTCAACGGACGATGTGGACATGGCAGATGCTAGCTCCGCAAGTGAGAAAGCTACAGCACCTATGACTTCTGATGCTGCTGAGACGACGGCTCAGATAGACTACGATGGAACGCAGGTATCTCCTCAGAAGGATCTGATCGAGATCGATAACTCGTCCGATGAAGAAGCCTCTCAAAGCGATAACACCAAGGTCGCTGTCTCAATTATAAAGCAGGAGGAGACTCCTGCTGAGGACACAAAGGAGTCGGACGCTAGTAAATCGTTGCCACATGACCATAACCAATGTTTGAGCATCGACCTGACGATGGAAGAAAGCGAAAAGGAAAGGCAGGATGAGAATACGCCTCCGACAACGGAGAAGAGCTCTCTGAAAAGTAGTGGTGAGAGAAAAGCTAGTGCAGACGTGGGCGAAAGTCACTGCCGTAGTGAACAGACTGCACTCGAAAGTGATGACTCGGAAAATAGCAGAATGGTCTAGTAACCCAATAGCTTATAATTTTTTTGCTGAAACTAGTTTCGTTTAAAAGCTACAAAGTGCGGGTCTTCGTATGGATGTGCGTCGACTCGACTGTACCCTTCAAAGGCTACCATGTCCATCTTGAGCTGAGCGAATGCTTGGCGCTGAATTCGTACGTCGAACGGCAGATAGCTGCTCCACTATGTTAGGCGGTTATAGGGAAAGAAGGAGTAGTATCGGAAGTACATGAGCTCCAGCGATGATATGGACCGAAATGCATGCTCGTTGACGATGGAGATGGGATTCAAGTCGAGTCGACTAGAAAATCACGTACGTGGTGATATGAGGTTGGAGATGGACAGTGATTTGAAGAAGGCTTACATGACTTTAAGGTCGGTGAGTGGAGTCTTGTCGGTGGAGAAGGATCCGTCTGGAAATCGCTCGTGACCATAGAACATCGACGGGATGACTTTAGTGAATTTGTTCCCCATCAAGTAGCTAGATGAGTTAATGATGAGACCGGAGAGATGCCGTTATAATGAAAGCAATAAATGTACAGGTGTGTCGTTTCTATAGGAATATTGTCTGGCATGACCTAAATTGGAAAATGTCAGGATTAGAACGATTCAATTGAGCACATGATACCGACATTCAAGCCTTTAAAGTCACAATAGACAACCACACGAGTTCGACCACTGCAATAGCACTCAGTTGGGCATGCTGCAACTATATTTACAAAGCACATCCATGCTATGAAAGAAACTTTTGCATGCAAAGCGACGGACATCCTGCCTAGACCGTCTGCGACCTTCAAAGATACCAATGACGTAAAGATAGCAACAACACCTGTCGCTATAGTTTTACACATCGAAACAAGAAAGCGAATAGAATGACTACAGCCCATCGTCCGACCTGGCATGCCGCCGTGGGCCAAGAGAACGAAGGTGGATGGCAGTCCGGAGGTAAAGTACACTTGTATACACATGAGAACGTTTTAGTGCTTCTAGACAGCCTTTCTCGGCACACTTTGCATGGAATCGTGGCTGACTCTGAACCATTTTTCGTTTTGTACAGGCCAAATCAGCCAACAGTTTTCTTCTCGAGACCTGCCAGCGCACAAGAAGCTCAAGTTCCGGTGAGTTATTATCTACCAGAAAAGCTTAAGTTCATGCGCTCATTCCATCTCTGTTTTATAATCGCGTATAGACAAGTGGGCCAAGGAACTGCGAATGAAGTGGAGCTTCGTGACTTACAGGCAGAACTGGAAGATAAAGAGGCCAAGGCTGAAGACGAGAAACAGCAGGACAAAGAATCAGCTCAAGGTACCTCTTCTTTCTTCATCGTCGACTAAACGATCTTCTCATTTGTGTATTTCTAGTCGAGTTAAAGAGATTGGAAGAGAGTAAAAAGCTTTTACTTTTGGGCGATGCCGAAGCAGATGCAAGAGAGTCACAGCTGAAAAACGTCGCGAGTAAATACGATGACGCAGATATAGGAGATAGTGACGCTTCGAGTGAATCGGAGAGCGACAGTGATGACGAGGATGAAGAAGCAGAGCTGATGCGCGAGCTCGAGAAGATCAAGAGGGAACGACAGGAAGAGAAGGAGAAAAAGGAGGAGGAAGAACGCAGACAGGCAGAGGAAAAGGCGAAAGCAGAGGTGTTGGAAGGGAATCCTCTTACACAGGCGCAGTCAAGTGCCAAGCTGAAACGTCGGTGGAACGACGACGTCGTGTTCAAAAACCAGTCGCGAGGAGAACCGGAGCTCAAGAAGCGGTTCGTAAACGATACCATTCGCAACGACTTCCACCGCCGCTTCCTTAGCAAGTACATTCAGTAGAAAAAGCCATTCATTTGCATCAAGTCGGTTGTGTTTCTCTGTATTTTAGCGGACACGAACGACATCCCTTCCAACGTATTTGGTCGTAAATGTATCTCCTTCTGCATCAGGGATCTTGACGTACTCTCCGTCCTGTTGCATGCCAGTAGGAAGCTTGAACATGCACGGTCCAATGGGCTTTCCATTTTCGAATCGACCGACGTACGATCCTCCGTCCTTAAAGCACCACTTGCCGTCTGAAAAGTCATGTTTAACCCAGTTTCCAACGAGTAGACTCTGGTCTCGGCCGTATTCGTATGTCCCTCGACCTTCGCGAAGACCTTGGACGAACGTGCCACTGAAGATGTCTCCGTTGGCATAGTTCATGGAGCCTTCGCCATGCATGTTGTTATTTTGCCATTCGCCCTGGTACACGTCTCCATTGGCAAAAGTCATTTTACCAAGACCTTGCTTGATGCCATCAACGTAGTTGCCTTCGTACGTCGCGACCACTTGCACTACATGACGAAAGGTGATGCACTGGATTAGAAAAAGGTTGTGGATGGATAGGTACATTCGCCATCTTCTGAACGCTCTTGCCATATGTATTTGCCTTGACCTTGCTTTAGCTTGTTGCTGTCGATCGTTCCTTCAAAGATGTCTCCATTTGCGTATGATATCTTGACATCACCAGCTCGAGACAAGTAGCGTGTTTCTTCCGGACGATCATCCGTATACTCGACGAGGTATTCCTGTCCAATAAAATGAATTTGGGATTATATTTACATCATACATGAATATTTACCGCTTCTTCCGCCATTAATAAGTGTCTAGTAGCCTCGTAGTGATGTGCAGTCCAACAAAACTCCAAATCGCGCTTGCAACCGTTCAAGATCTCCTGATAATTTTGAAACGACGGTGTACCACACTTGTACTTTTTACTTAACACCAATCAAAGCTGAAAAAATATTAATACTCGTTCATTATTGGCCGAAAATCGTTTGGAGAGTATCGAACAAAACAACACGACCGAGACCAAGATGCCACGCACGAGGTCGCCATCGCGCTCTCGATCGCGCTCTCGAGGCAAGAGTCGAGGCAGGCCGTCTCGGTATCGCAGTCGGAGCGAAAGCCGAGACCGCTATCGTGGACGACGCAGATCTCGCTCGTATGACCGTCGTCGGTCTCCATCTCGATCGCGCCGGTCGAGAAGGAGTCGATCGTACTCGTCTTCACGATCTCGATCTCGGTCTAGAAGAAGTCGATCCTACTCTTCATCTCGATCCAGGTCCCGTTCGTATTCTAGTCGATCCGAGTCTAGATCTCCATCTAGATCTCGATCACGATCTCGAGGCAAAAGCAGGAGAGACGACGATGGACGTGAAAGAGATAGCAAGAAACGTGATCGATCTGACAGTCGAGATGAAAAGAACACGAAACGACAGCATACTGGTAAAGATGACAGGGATCGCAAGTCGGATGATGTAAAAGAAAAGGTAGAGGACAAAGAGAATGCTGATCGTAGCACTCCAAAGCCGGTAGAAGAGCAGGAAAACACCAAGCAGATCCAAGACGAAAAGGTGAATGTGAAGAAGGATGAGAAGACACCACCACAACTGTCCAAGTCAGAGGCTGAAGGCTCTAATGATGACAAGACGCCACCACGGTCGTCCAAGTCGCAAGCTAGACGAAGTAGTGAGAGCAAAACTCCTCCTCGTCGGCATAAAGCCGAAAAGGAAGACACCCCTCCTTCCAAATCGTCCAAAAAGGACAAATCGTCTAAGAAGCGGAGTTCTCGTAGAAGCCGTCGATCGAGATCGTCTTCTACCAGTAGTAGCAGCAGCAGCAGTAGCGACTCGGATACTCCGGAGAAAGCTCCAAAGAAAAAGAGGTCTCCCAAGAAGGACTCTCCAAAGAAGGATGCTCCCGAGCAAGAGAGTGAAGGCGTATACCCCAAGCCCAACCAGCCGGATATTCTAACGGAGAAGCGGATGACAAGAACAGGAGGCGTGTACATCCCTCCGTTCAAGCTCGCTCGTATGCAGGCAGAAGAGAAGGACCCTTCATCTGAGCAGTACCAGCGTCAGACGTGGGATGCACTGCGGAAGAGTCTGAATGGTATCGTGAACAAGGTGAGCATGAGCAACATCCGGTACCTTTTGCCAGAGCTCTTCCAGGAGAATCTAGTACGAGGTCGAGGTCTCTTGGCTCGGAGCATCATGAAGGCGCAGATGGCGTCTCCTGGGTTCACCCACATCTATGCTGCCTTGGTAGCAGTGCTGAATACGAAGATGCCTGAGAATGGAGAGCTCATCGTCAAGCGTGTCGTCCTCCGCTTCCGACGATCGCTCAAGAGAGGCGACAAGATCGTCGCGTTGGCTTTAGTAAAGTTCCTAGCGCACTTGGTGAATCAACAAGTGGTGCATGAGCTCTTGGCGTTGGAAGTCTTATTGCTCTTGCTTTCGAACCCGACGGACGACTCGATCGAAGTGGCTGTCAACTTCACCAAAGAATGCGGACAGCTCTTGGCGGAACTCTGCCCTGAAGGTCTTCGAGACATCTTTGAACGCTTCCGAGGTATTCTACATGAAGGAGAGATTGACAAGAGAGTGCAGTACACGATCGAAGGGCTGTTTGCTATTCGTAAGAATGGATTTGCAGATTACCCTGCTGTACCGGAGGAGCTAGACCTAGTCGAGACAGGGGACCAGATCACGCACACCACGACGTTGGACGAGAAGATCGACGCAGAGGATAAACTCGATGTCTTCCGCTTTGACCCCGAGTATGAAAAGAATGAAGAGATGTGGGAACAGATCAAGAAGGAGGTTCTGGGTGAAGATGATTCTGAATCGGAGGACGGGTCCGAAGAGTCGGAGGAGGAAGAAGAGGAGAACCAGGCGGCTACGCAGACGCAGGAGATCCAGGACATGACAGAGCAGGATCTGGTGAATTTGAGACGTACGATTTACCTGACAATCATGTCGAGTGTTAGTCATGAAGAGTGCGCACATAAGCTCATGAAGATGCAGATCCGACCTGGTCAGGAGAAGGAGGTTTGTGGCATGCTGATCGAGTGCTGCAGTCAGGAGAGAACATATCTTAGATACTATGGTCTCCTAGGCCAGCGCTTTTGTCTTATCAAGAGAGAGTATCAGGACGCCTTTGACGTGTGCTTTGCAGAGCAGTACGCCGTCATCCATCGGCTCGAAACCAATAAGCTGCGGAACGTGGCCAAATTCTTTGCTCACTTGCTCTTTACCGACGCTTTGCCGTGGACGGTCTTTGAGTACATTCGTCTAAACGAAGAGGAGACGACGAGTTCCAGTCGTATCTTTGTCAAGATCCTGTGTCAGGAACTGTCAGAGCATCTTGGCATGAAGACGCTCAAGGAGCGGTTCAATGACGAGCTCATGCAGCAGACGTTCGCTGGTCTCTTCCCGCGAGAAAATCCTCGCAACACTCGATTTGCCATCAACTTTTTCACGAGCATCGGTCTCGGTGGACTTACAACGGAACTGAGAGAGCACTTGAAGAATGCGCCGCAGATGATCATGCAGCAAGGCAAGAAAGAGGACGACAGTAGCTCGGATAGTTCCAGTAGTTCGTCCGACTCGGATTCTAGTAGCTCGGATAGCGACTCTAGTGGCTCAGATTCTAGTAGCTCGGACAGTGACTCGGAGTAGCAATACAAGACGTTTGTTTAGGTATACTCTCTTGTTCTAGTCTAGCATGCCTCTACTGGCGCTCGCGATTGCCTTTAGCTCTCGCAAAAGGGGTAGAAGATCGTTGAGAGGAAGCATGGTGCTGCTGTCGCACGGGGCAGAGTCCGGAGTAGGATGCGTCTCGAGGAAAAAGCCATGGACGCCGACTGCGGCTGCCATGCGAGCGATAGTTGGTATGAACGCCCTGTCGCCTCCAGAGGTAGTAGCGTTTCCATTGCGCTGAACACTATATGGACAATGTTAGATAACAAGATGGTTGGCAGAAAGAGGTAGAGGTTGCCTGTGGGTGATGTCCTGCACGACCAAGCCGTTGGATTGGCGTAGCTTGACTAGGTTTCGCGGGTCTACAACCAGATCCCCATATCCGAACATGGTGCCTCTCTCTGTCAACATGAAATCTACATCCGACCTCATTAACCTTTTAGGGATTCAAGCAGGTTGATAGAAGAGCCCACCATCATCTTTTTGCGTTTTGGATAGCTTCTTTGCTGCCATCAACTATTCTTTCACAAATCTAGAGTTAATTCGTTTAAGATCAATAGAGTACATGGTACGCACCATGGTTTCAGCCGATAGCATTTGTCCTTTTTTAACATTCACAAGACGACCGGAGTTGGCGGCCGCGACGAGCAGGTCGGTCTGTCTACTGAGGAAAGCAGGGATTTGGAGTATGTCTGCGACTCCAGCGACTGGTTCAACTTGGTGCGTTTCATGTATGTCTGTCAGGATGGGTAAGCCAGAGGTCTGTCGGACCTTTTCAAGCATTTTAAGCCCTTCTTCAAGGCCAGGTCCTCGATAGCTAGCGTCCAAGAGCGTCAGAGATAAGGCGAGTAATTAATGCTTTGGGTTCTTTTAAAGATACCTTTCAATGTCTTGTCTATTGGCCTTGTCAAAGCTAGCTTTGAAAATCACAGGTACATCTAGATTTTCTCCGATGGCTGCAAGTCTGCACATGCAATGAACATTTAGTCTGATGGTCTTGTCAGCCTACATATAAGCTTTCAATATGATACATACCGCTCAGCAATTTTGACAGCATGGTCCTGAGTCTCCAATACACATGGACCAGCAATAAGAAAGAATGGATCGGCTTTGCGGAGCCGTCGCACTAGCACACGTCGCTGCATTGCTCGATTGATAGACAGAATGTTTTTCATGTCCACACTTGGTTGTCAATACGTCCCAAATTATATTTTTATAAAGCATTGATTGAAAGAGTCAAGTGTATGTTTTATAGTGGACATTCGCTCGAACTGCCAAATTGTGGTGGCATACGCCCGAGCTCGACTTGCAGTGGTACTGGGCGGCGCATGGCGACTCCTTCGGCGTACAAGCATGTTCGGAAGCTTTTAGTCGGGCTAGGAAATCCGGGGAAGAAATTTGACGGCACCAGGTAAGTTTAATTGCACGCTTATAGCCCACATCTAGCGTTTCTGATGGATACTGCTGGCATGAAGCACTCTTTTGGAGATGGAAAAGATGCTAACAATGCTTTCATTTGCTCTCTATGTAGGCATAATATTGGCAATGCCGTGGTGAGTCATTTTCTAGAGACTTATGCCCAACAAGTGCTGGTATACTTGAAAATTACATTTATGCTGGTGCTTCGTCTAATGAGATCTATAACAGGGCACTAGTCTATCCTTTCGACACGAATCCAATTGCCATGGAGACTTGTGCAAGTTCTCTCTTCCATTTCAGCATTCAATTGATCCTGGTGACCGCACGTCTCCCATTGACGACCTCATCAGCAAGTCATCAACACGTCGACGAGCAAAGACGATCGAAGAAGGCGTGCCTCACGCACAAGTTAACGTCGCTCTCTTGCTGCCTACCACGTACATGAACCGCAGTGGAGTTGCAGTCCGGTCGTTTATGCATACTCACCAGTGGCGTCTAAAGCGAAATCCTCTGTCATTGTCAACATCGAGCGACGAGCTCTTGGTCATAGCTGACGACGTTGCACTACCCTTTGGTACATGCCGATTCAAGCCGAAGGGAGGTGCCGGTGGTCAGAATGGACTAAAGGATGTCATCAAGAGCGCTGGAACTGAGCGATTTGGACGGCTGAAGATTGGTGTGGGCGCACCAGAGTGGTTTACAGGAGGTACAGGTGCACCTCCTGGTACTGCAATGGACAAGTTTGTCCTCTCTCGCTTCAATGCCGACGAGCAGGACCAATTGCCAAAATTGCTCGAGTACACGAATGAGCTCTTGCGATTGTACCTGCATCGAGGTCTTAGTCAAGCAGCGACAGTTTCCAATAGCATGCAGCTAGAAGACTTCCGGAAGATCGCAGTATAGAAAAATAGAGTCGAAGTTCGAGCGTCAAATTGTAGTTGATTACGCGATACAACAATCCGTCACAAACTATCTCGCCATGTCAAGGAATGAGGAGACAGCGATGCCGCCGCCGCCGGTGCTGATGGAGCGATATGATCCGAACGATGCGATCAAGCTGCTGGTCATTCAGGCAATAGGCTTGACGCTGGCAGTCCAGCTCACGGGAAGTTTGGAGGAGCATTTCGCACCAGAGCTGCAGGATCCGACGTTTGTGAATAAGTGTGTCATTGTTGTATATAGCTATATTCGGACGTTGGCAGCTGACCTCCTGCTTTTCAATTGATAAGATCGATCGGGTCATTGTTGTCCATTTATTTTGCTATCTCCTTCGTCTTCCGCTTCGTCAATGAAGGTATTTCCACTAAAATTTCGGACAAGTAATGGACTTCTTAGCTATTTGCACTCCATCCGACGATTAGGATCGCATGTCTTGTACGACGCAATGTGGGTTTGCAACGCCGCCATTGTCCTTGTTATTCATGGGCTATTCACTGGCAGACCATTCTTCGCTGGACTTGCTGTAAGATCCGAGTTTTACACTCTGTTGTCGGAAAATTAAGTCTTTTGGACATGGATACGTAGATGGCAAGCGTATCTGGCTATCAGCTATTCTTCATATTTGACCTCATCACGTATTGGTCGAGTGGGCGTACCAATTTCGGAACTTTACAGCATATCTTCGAGTCCGAGAACAAGTCAACACTCAAATGGGTGTTTGCATCTCATCACGTCTGGTTCCTACCACTCTGCTTCTACGTATGCTGCTATTTATGAGCTACTATCCGACTTTCAGTTAATATCTATATCTTGTAGGTGACCATGGGACATGGAGGCATGCATGAGTCAAGTTTCTCGGCCTCCTTCTTGCTCATCTTTTATCTCATCGCCTACAGTCGACTCACGTCTCCGTTCGAAGTGAAGCTTGAGGGCGAGGACCGACCACTATATGTCAATGCAAACTGCGCCTACGAGTTCTATGAAGCAAAGTCCATCCCCTTCCTTCACGCTCTCGACCACTGGCACCCTGGTATCTACATACCTTACGTGACCATTGTAGGCAACATTTTCATAAACGGAGTACCGCACATGCTCGTGCTTGGGATTGCACTGACGCTGCGATTCCATCCGCTTATCGTTGGATTTGACCAAGACAAAAGCGAATGAATAGGCGAAAAAGGATACACTTTTACGTTCGAATTTGCTCTTCAGACTTGTTCCTCATCGTTTATTCCTTCGCTAACTTCTTCTCAAGTGGCGGTTGTGGGCATTAAATATCTGCTTTAAACCGCAGAAAACTCTGCAATTAGTGTCGTTGATGAACAGTTGTAGATTTTCATGTCAATCGCTCCCGTCATATCTATATCCTCCACTTTATAGAGAGCACTCTTTCGGACTAAGACTCGACCAGAAAAAATCGTTTGCTCTGCAGAGATAGCAGTAGTGCAGACATGTAAAAAAGCAGACTTGCATTCTTGTTGAATTCATCTTCGGGATAATAAAAGTATGCTTGGAAACTATGTTGGGCCGGACATGATGCAGGACACTTCAAAATGTAAGCAGACACTCATGATCTTTCCTCTTTATAACAACATTCCATCTGATAACAGAGCTAATGTCAGTACGCTAAACGTGAACTTAACCAGCAAATATATGAGATGAGGACTTCATTTTCGTGCCGAAAAAGATTCTATGTGGTAACTTTAAAGTCAAAATTTAAGTTACTTTTAAATTCTTTACAAGCATCAAGCTTTTGTTTGTGGTAAAAGCCTGGGATGCCACTTTAGGTAGCTCTGGATAGCGTCAAGTATAAAGCAGTCAACGCAAAAGTCAGTAGTACTTGACGCGATACTGCTAGGTTATAATTGTTGTGTCCTACTAAGCCATGCAATCAGCCTCACGTTTTAAATCTTTATTGTTAAAGTAGGTGTCCGTTTTACATATATCAAGGTAAAAGATCAAGCTTCCATGAGGAAGTCGGGTTCACCTGCCTAGCCAAAATTTTTGTTCATCAGGGATGGAGTGCTTGCCATATCTACATCAAATTCAAGCAGTGCATTGCAACCATCTTTGCTATTCTTCAGCCTTAGCAACGATATCATTGCATTATCGACTCGTTTGAAAGTCTCGGGATAGAGACACCACTTAGACATATCAGAATCCTGCTTAACCAAACGCAATCCTAGCTATTGGTAAACAATTTGAAAGCACAGCGACTCCAGCTTTCAACGGTGAGGCTGAAAGCTCAAAGAAGATGGTAGGATGCCTGGTCTAGATCATTTTAAATAGACTGCACAACAAATTCTGATTACTTCTTCGGGTGCATGTCTTGAAGGCTTTCTTCCACTACGACGACGGGTTGGTCTTGAAGCTTTATACGTCGAAGTCTACGGTTAATTTTACGCATAAAGCGGTCAGGACGAGGGTGGCGAACTGTGCCGTTATGACCGCCCACCCATCTTCGTCCACGTTTAGGAATGTGAGGCTTTCTAGGGGCTTCTACTGCTTGTATGTTAACAGTTTGGTTCGAAGGCATAGCTAGCTTTTCCAGCAATTCTTCTTTTGCAATTTGAATCTGCTTCATTGTTGATAGCGGCTTAATTTCTTTCGTTAATCCACTGTAATACAGTGTCTGCAAGTTCTCTGTAAAGTTTCCACGCCGTATACGATCGATCTTTACATTGCTTGCTTCAGTATCTGTATCGCCACCGCATTCCTCTGCTATCCCTTCTCGAAGCGTCTTGATTATTGAAAGCGCTGAGGTATCAACACACCCAATATCGTTGTGGCATTCAGGTGATAGTAACTCCGTAGTTGTGTATGTGCAGTCTTCACCATTATTATGATGTAAAGGTGGTAGTTCTGTCACAGGAATGCGATCTCCTTCTACTCTACGACTACTGCTAATTGAGGGCTTTGGCTTAAAGTTATCAGCGACAAAGCTTGCATTGCTTATCGATGACAATCGCTTTCGATCGGATTCTGAGATAACTATGGTCGACAACCGGTTTCTCTCTGCAACAGCAAATCTTTCGTCGTGTGTCGTGGTCAGGAGTGGTGTTTCGTCATTTACTAGATCTACATGATCTTTTTGGGCTAGTCTTAGGGTATTCTTCACGGCCATTATGCGAGCCCGGAGTGCTGGAGATCTCTTAGACTGAAATAATTTCTTCTTTTTCTGAGCTTTATCTGCTTGCTTTTGCTGCAACGTAATCAGCGCAGCACACTCAATGTCTCCAGTCAAATGCTCTTGACTACCACACCATCCGCAAATACACTTCGCGTCAATCATCATATCCTTGGTAGATCTGTAATCCATGCAGAATATTCAGAGGGTAACTATTAACGTAGGGAGCCTATAACTTACAGAGTTATGACGAGCCCAGGGTGGGCGAGAGCCATTGCCATCCGGGTTTGTCGCCAAGAATCCCTAGTGTTTTTGATCCATCGCAACTTCTGAAGTGTTTCTTTAATAAATGCAATGCCTTGAAGAGAAAAATAATCGCGATAGGTTTCTCGCTACCCATTCAGTCACTTCTTTTTTCATTCATGTTGGGAAATAAATACACATATGCACACTTACATCCATGACGAGCACCTTGACGTCCGTTATTGCGAAGAGGTCGACAGTACTCGCGACCTTGCCTGTAATTATCGGTAACTCATTGCAAACATCATGATCTTGATACAAATTGGTTTCCACAGCAATTTTTCTTTTTGGTATCTCAATTCTAGACCGTCGAACTGTACCTGGAATTGTGACTCGTTCCGATTGTCGAGACAGCGACTCCTCTACTGCGGTGCACTTCACCACTTTCCCATTCGCATTAACATGTTGAATAATCGGCACGCTTTCTTGGACAACTCCTCCGAAAATAAAGAATAGGCAATTTGCCTCCGCTCCAACGCGAGCCAAGTAAGATCCTGCGGGAAATTCAGCTGAACGTAGACGGTTAGAAAGTCGAGAAAGCTCCCCGTGTGGCCATTTATCGAGAAAGAAAAAAGTCTCAAGTAGCTCTACTGGTGTAAAGTCTAGTTGATCGGAGTTGTTCACTCGGATAAGGCGTTGGTAGGACCCTCGTTTGAGACAAATAAACGATGTTGGTACATCACATTTAATTGTGCATGAGCGTTTGGCCGTTGGGTCTAAAATGGCTACTTCGCCAAACGTACCACCGACTCCTATATGTTTCAGGAAGGTTCCAAAGTCTTCTGGTATTTCCTCTACCCTGCTATCTCGTCGTTGGCGATCAGTCTCTCCTGCAAGTGTATTTGCCGAGTTGCGCCGATGAATACGTAGTCGTTCTCCTTTGCTGTTTATAAATAAGGAGACAGATCCTTCAATGATGATAAAGAATGTATCGCCAAAGTCTCCTTGACGGCATACGATTCCATCTGTGGGTAGTTCGAGTAGCGTCATCTCCCGACAAATAGTTTTACAAACGATCTCCTGAGCACCTTTGAAAATGTTTGTGTTCAAGGCATTCTGTAGAACGTAGTTATACAGGGTGTCAATGTCTTGTGGTTCACGCGCTTCGGGTATTTTGACCAAGATAGAACGGAGCTGTCGAATCTCTCGCTTCCTCTCCTGCTCATCCAGCGTCGGTGGTATGTACTCGTCTAGTTGTTGTTGGATTTGCTCCAGAAATGAATCTCGACGAGTGGATGCCTGTCTTGGGGCTTGACGGGATCTTGGATAGAGCAGTACGGATGGAGATGCATCAGTCATTTGATCTATCCTCAAGTATCTGGCTTCTCATGCGCCAACCTTGTTGCTTTTCTATCTTTAGATTCCTAAATCGGTATTATTAACCAACGGTCTATCTCTATGGATGGATGTCTTTGAGCATGCTCTACTGCTAGATGAGCTACAACGAGATTTGCATAGAAGACGTAGATGCCCAATTCGCCAGCTTCAATACATCTTCAATAATGTATGCACTTTTGTAATGACTGATGTAGATTTGCAACTTAATTGAAAACCACGAAAAGTAGAATCAAAGCCATACGATGTCCCTGTCGCTAGATCAGTCCTCCAGCGCCGAGTTCCTGCGCTTCCTAGCACGGTTCACCGGTGTATCAACGGCGTCTGCTGCCCGTGGACCTGTCCGCATTCGTGTGGGAAAGAGTACGGACCTATACCAGCCGACAGCAATCGCAAGGGCTCTCGCGAGGCAAGCGGATCGTGAGGATGAGCTCTGCGGTGCTTCTCCGCTCGAAATTGCCCTTGTCGCGCAATGGCTTGACGTATCCATGCATGCCATTTCAGACAACAACAAAGATTTATTGAAGCAGCTTTCGGAGAAGTTGGAGCAGCGACTGCAGACTCGGACGTATGTTGCTGCGGAGCGAGTGACCCTCGCCGATGCTGCATTATTCTGGGCGTTGAGAGAAAGCTTGGTGAAGATGAAAGCGGGCGACAAAAAGAATCTTCCGAACGTCTGCCGCTGGTTTGACCAGGTTCAGCACACGGCTGGAGTGCGAGGCTTTCGCGACATGGAGCTCGTCCAGTTCGAGCGCAAGCCCTTCGTCATTGCCATGTAAGCGAAAGGCGGAGGATAATCCATAATTCAAAATCAGTTGATGCCAGATTTGTCGTAAATTTTAGGATCCGTTTCTTGTCCTTCGTGCTAGTCGCTGAAACGCCTCCATTTGGCATTCTTTCACTCAAAAGAGGATGAAGTCACCAGTGCATACTTCAGACGCGACATCATCGACATCGTTCCCGTCTCCATCCAAAACGTTGGTCTCGACTGCTCAAAATGTTGCTCGTGATGTATCCATTACGTGGTCGATTCCAAAGCCCGATGGTATCCTTCCACGTGCCAGAGGAGGCCACTCGACTGTCGTTCTTGGAACTCTGCTCATAGTCTTCGGAGGTCATTACTTTAGCGGTCACGGTATCTTTGAGTATTTAAACGACATTCAGTGTCTTGATTTGGAAACGTTGACTTGGAGGGAAATCTTGGATCCTACGTCGACAGTCAACGCTAGGCGTATCAAGGATGGGAATTTAATTGTACCGGCTCCACGCTATCATCACTCAGCTGTGCTTGTGAACGACGAAACCAAGATGGTTATCTTTGGAGGTCGAGGGCGTGATGGTGTGCTTTATAACGACGTATACGCGCTCGATCTGACCACTTGGACATGGCAAGAACTTAACGCTTCCGGACCAGTGCCACCACCACGATTCGGTCATGGATGTACCACTTGCTCTGACGATACAAGCATAGTCCTGTTTGGCGGATGGGATGGTAAACGGAGCATGGGTGACTTGTGGGTCTTTGATACTTTGGCTATGAAATGGGTAAAGCCGAAGGCTCATGGGAAGGCGCCGACACCGAGACAAAACCATGCCACAGCAGTTGTTCCTGGAACGTCAGACATTGTTGTCGTCGGAGGGTATACAGTCCAGCCTTCCGCCGATACGCACATTCTACCCGTGTACAACCGCGACGCATTCTTCCTGAATACAAAAACGTTTACATGGACACGCCCTAGGATTGTTGGCGAGTACCCGACTGCGGCATTCGGTCATAGTCTAAACTTTGATGACGATCTAGCTTTTATGCTCGGGGGATGGTCTGGCACAGAGCGGTCGCCTCTTTTCATGGGCGACTCGCAAGTGCATCAGATGGCAAAGATGCTAGCGAGAGAAGAGAAGCTTTCCAATGGCGTCGAGTCCGCCGAGTCTCATCAGCAGACTCTCAAAGAGCTCCGAAAGGCGTCTGCACATATAAGGATTTTGGACATGAGTGCCAGCACGAGGCAGTGGATTCGACCAACGATGAAAGGTAGATATATCGAAAACCGGTACGGACACACGTGCAGTATCGTTGGTCCAACCATTTTTATCTTTGGAGGTTGGGACGGCAATCGAGCTCTAAATCAGCTTGTCATAGGCGAGTTCAGAGTGCACGAAAGGAAATAGAAACGAGTTGTCATCTAATCGAGTCTATTCTAACCTTTCGATTGCTTCCTTCATCTCATTTGCAAACGTATCCAACGACTTGGTGCCGTGCACCTGATTGTCTCTTGTACGCACATTCACTTCCTTTTGCTCTCGCTCGCGATCACCGACCACCAGTATGTAGTTGTATCCACTGAGCTGAGCTTCTCGCACCCGCTTGTTCAGCGTCTTGCTACCTGCCTGTACGTCCACATAGACTTCTCCTAGCTTATCTAGAAGCGTCTGCTGTACTTGATGTGCGTACTCGGCATGGTTTTCCGAAATGGGCAGGACGGCGACTTGGCGCGGACTCAACCACAGCGGCCACTTGCCTCCAGTGTGCTCGATCAGAATCGCCATCATGCGTTCGACGGAGCCCAGGACAGCTCGATGGACGATAATGGGCGTGTGCTCCTGTCCATCTGCTCCGTCATAGGTAAGCCCAAAGTTACGCGGCAGTTGGAAGTCGAGTTGAATGGTACCGCACTGATGCTTGCGTTGGAGCGCATCTGTGACAGCGACATCGATTTTAGGACCGTAGAAAGCACCGTCTCCAGCGTTTAGCTTCCACGGCGCACCAAATTCTGTTAGAGCTTGCTTCAGTTGCGTCTCAGCGTCATCCCACGTCTCGACGTCACCCATGAACTGGTCCGGTCGGGTGGAAAGCCTCAGCTCGAATTCGAAACCAAAGACGCCGTAGACGTGCTGAATAAAGTCTAGACACTGCCGAATTTCCTCCTGCACCTGGTCCGACCGACAGAAGATGTGGGCATCATCCTGGTGGAATCGACGGACGCGTGTGAGACCTGTAAGCGCACCAGACGCTTCGTTCCGGTGTAAGGCGGAGAAATCTGCCAGTCGCACTGGAAGCTCTCGGTAGCTGTAGCTCTTGCTCTCTTTAAACAAAAGACAGTGACCAGGACAGTTCATGGGTTTGAGGCCGAATCCCTCTGCGTCCGAGTGGTCGTGGACGACACCTTGAGAGACCATGAACATGTCATCCTGGTAGTTTTGTAGATGACCTGACGTCTCCCACAGTTCCTTTTTAAAGATCAATGGCGTAATTACTTCCTCATATCCTCGCTTCTTGTACTGGTTTCGGATGAAAGTGGTCAGTTTATTAAACACACGTGTGCCGTGCGGTAGGAAGAAAGATGATCCAGGACTGAGCTGATGGAAGAGGAAGAGACCTTGGTTTTTCCCGATGATGCGATGGTCTCGCTTCCGAGCCTCTTCCTGCAGGTGATTGTACTCTTTCAACTCCGACTTGGACGGGAATGAGATGCCGTAGACACGCTGGAGAAGTTCTTCCCCGTCCTTCCAGTGAGAAGCGCCGCAACGAGTGATGTCAAACGCAGTCAAGGCACCTGGCAAAAAGATATACTTGTTAGAGACGAGGAAAGAAAAGAGAAGGATAAATTGTCTGTCCAAGTGTAGCTCATCGGTACCATTACCAAGTACGAGAGATGTTCTTAAGACATATTCATGTAGGGTAGTGGTCACTGGGCATGAGAGCGAGTGGTAGCTGGGTGTAGCTGCTCTCCTGCCCGAAAAGCATGCTCATAAGAACAGCACACCTCCCCAATAGTAGATCTCTGCACATGAATTACCTGTATGAGGGACGTGAGGTCCTCTGCACAAGTCAATAAAAGGACCACAACGGTACAAAGTGACTTCTTCATCTTCCGGAATATTGTCCAGCATCTCTCGCTTGAAGGATGAGTAGGCAAATATTTCTCGAGCAAAGTCCCGTGAGACGAGGAGTCTCTCAAAAGGCTGCCTAGCCTTGACAATCCGCTTCATCTCCTTTTGAATAGCTGGAAAATCTGTTTCAGATACTGTCCGGCCGTCTTGAAGGAACATTTCGTAGAAGAAACCGCCTTCCTCGAGGGCAGGACCATCACATAGCCGAACTTTGTCGCCATAATACGCCTCCAATGCCTATTACATGTCAAACGAAAGAGTTAATGGCCATTAAAACTCAGGATACAATCAATAAAGCAAGATACCTGTCCGAGAACGTGTGCTGATGAGTGCCAAAATACGTGCTTTCCCTCGTCGCTCGAGAAGCTGCCATCAAGTAATAAAGTAGCACGTTAGGCATCAAAAGTATTGGTGGCCTCAGTATGAAGCCAATAGTGGCAACGAATCGTAGGAGCTTGTACTTACTCGAGCAGCTCAATGTCGGATGATGCTTGGAGTGGCCGATTGAGATCGACAATGTGCCTTCCGTCCACCTTGGCAGCTACTGCTTGGAACTTTGGAAGACCATTTTCTCGCATACGTGACAGGATGTCAATCGGAGTGCTCTCATTAGCCTCCCCAGTGAAATTAAATGCTTCGGATGCGTTAGGAGCATGGACACGCAACTCAATTGGTCCTGCATTGGTACTCTGAAGCAGTTGCTGCTGCTGCCTTGCAACTTCTTTTTCCCACAAACTGATACGGCTATTCGCAAATGTAGTTAGACATCGGGAAACGCGTCCTGTTTGGAGCACACGCCTCCGAAGTGCCACTGCAAGCTGCTGCATGCCAGATCGGGAATTGTTTGTCAAAGTTGTTGTCTCCACATATCATTTTCATCAATCATAGGCCTTCTGGAGGAATAATAGCCAATTGGAATCGACACGAGAACGAAAGTACGTACACCAAAACTGGAGCCGATGAGTGAAGCGAATGAGGATAAAGACACAGGTGACTTTGCCATCTACAACCCACTCAAACACATCCGGAAGCGTCCTCAATACGGTAGGCTTCCTAGCATTTCAAACTAGATGTGACAGTAGTGTAAATGAACCTAGTGACACCGTACTGATGGCTACATGAACAGTGACACTGTCGTCCTCGTCCTCGTCTTCAGACGACGAGTCAGACTTAAATAGTCAGACCCCACCGAAGAGCCGAAGGCAAAGCTGGAAGAGAAGCAAAACAGAGGAGGTGCATGTCGTAGATGATACTACTTCTAGCGCCACTTCCAACGATCAGAACCCTGGCACAGGTACTTTTGACGGCATGGACGTTGATAGATACGTCGTAACATGTACCACTTGTGTAGTAGTACTGGATGAAGAAGGAGACTCGGTATTCACAGCTGACAATATCTACACGGAGGAAGAGCGGGAAGAGGAGCGGAGGCGACTGGAAAGGGAGGAGCGTGAAATTCAGAAAACGCTGTCGCAAGACAAACTCTTGAACCAGACCAAGTCCATCATCGACAAGTACAAGACGACTCAGACGGTAGTGGCAGGTGACGAAAGCTCTGATTCGGATGGGTTTGAGGTGGTCGACGCGCCAGCAGAGGAAACTCTAGCAGCACCAAAGGTAGAAAAGGAACCAGTGGTATCAGTAGCTCGTCTCGGAGAAAGACTCACCATTTCCGTTCGGGCTAATGGAGACGACAGCAAGAAGGACGAGTTGGACATTTACAAGGTACATATTATTAGGGCGCAGGACTGTATGAACGAAAGCTGACGAGCTTGCGACTGTAGAAGCAAACGTTTGACATGCTGTACCAAAGCTATTGTGAACTGCATGGTCTGCCTCGATCAGCTGTATTGATGAGTTTTGATGGCGTGCCTCTGAACATGAATAGCACGCCGGAAGACGAAGACATGGAAGCAGGAGACTTGGTGGAAGCCAAGGCCAACTTTTCGCTTGCCAGTAGTAAGTCGAAGAAGACGTTTGTCCGACTGAAAGTGGTGGTCAAAGGCAGAAGACCAGAGTACTTTAAGATTGACGAGGTATACACTAGTGACGATCTTGTAGCGTTATCGGAACCAATGGGTTGAGTAGAAACTGCCGATGGAGAAACTACGGGCGGCCTTTTGCAAGAAACACAGCATCGACCGAGTAGACAAGGTGGAACTGGAGTTGCTTGGCGATCCGATGGAGATGTCGAGAAGCATTGCGTCCTACAAATTTGAGCCGGAGGACGAGATCAATGTCAAGCTGGCAGACGGCGTCGAGATCACAGAGAGGCCGAGGACATTAGAGGGGAAAGCGAAGAAGGAAGAGGGAATGGTATCAATCACACTCCGCTTCCCAGATGGCAAAAAAGAGCAGCATTATATACGTCGTGTACGTTTACATACGCTTGAAGGTCATTGAGGCACTGATAGATGGTGTGTAGGAGTGGAAGGTGGATGTATTGATGGAAAAGGTGGCGAATGCAAGAGGCGTGCCGGCATACAAAGTAGAGTTGTCCCTCGACACCGAGTTCCTATCATCCGTCGACAGCTTCGAGGTACATGATCTCGTACGTACTACGTCATTACATGTACGTGACTCTGGTGTAGGAGTATGAGCTCGCAGAGGGGGAAGTGCTAAGTGTGAAGATTTTGCCTTGACCATGTGCACCGCCCACTCATCTACACTTTTTCCTTTCTTCCTACCCTCCACTACATTTTACACTTGGACAAGACTCGGCTGGTTCGTGGAGCTGATCCAGGCGTTCTGGTCTTGACACTTTTCCTTGAGTCGCGAAAGCAGTCCGATGATACCAAGAGCGAGGAGGTGGGAGATAAGGATACCGCTGTACCAGATAGGAGCCCAGGGCGTATTGAGCTGCAGAAACGGATACGGCCAGAAGCCTCGGGCGATCGTGCCGTGGAGTATCCACGTGAAGACAGCGTAGGAAGTGGGCCAGGCGATGATGAGTGGGAGGACGTCCTTGGAGACTGTGTGGTTGGAGAGCCAAAAGTCGATCTGGAGGAGCAGGATATTACCGCCGTGTTGAATGTAGCTAACCCAATTCAGAATCTTCTCTTGCGTCTTTGTGTGTTTCGCATACGGGTACAGGATGGTCCATACGACGACGCAGATGAGAATAGAGGCAGCGAGGCTCATGTCCAAGAGGAGAGCCGTTCGGAAGCCTCGTTTCTTCTCATATAGTGTCCACCTCTCGGAGGATTTTAAAAGTGGTTCAGTCGACTCGACCTTTTGCTTTTGCTGCTTCTTGACTTGGTAATGCTTGTACGTGTGGATGGTTGCGAGGAAGAAGTAGGCGCCTTGGAGCATAAAGTTCCAGCTAGTGTAAAACGCAAAGCAGAGGCCGTTGGTGCGGTGAGCGTCGTAGAGCTGGACAAAGCAGTAGAACAAAAAGACAGCGCCACGGTAGCCTACGAGGAACGAAAGGGAACACCAGCTTCTTGGTGTCAAGTACGGAGCTTCGTGCGATGAGGAAGATGTCTTGAGCGCCAATTCGGATTGGCTCGTCCTCCACCTGTACAAATAGATGGAAAAGGCAAAGACGAGGACCATTTCGCATCCTACCACCGTAGCTTCCCATGTCCAATGGACTGGTTCGCCTACTTGAACTAGCTCGTCATACATCAGAGTAGCGAAATGGAGTGAGAAGAAGGATAAGCTATTTAGGCCAATCCTGAATCTTCATAGGGTATTTTATCCAATAAATGATAACCGTTGACTTCTAAGCGACATATCTACTGACAGAGGTCGACATGACGGAGCGCTCGTTGAGATACATCGACATTGGAGTGAACCTGACAAATGGACGCTTTCGTAAAGACCTGTCGCAAGTGATTCGGAGAGCAGAGGAGGCTGGAGTCGAAGCGATTATCATTACAGGCACTAGTTTGACCGAGAGTCGGAAAGCGCTGGAGCTAGTCGATGCGTATCAAGGAAAAACCACTGTGAAGCTATTCACAACCGTCGGTGTGCATCCTCACGACGCAAAAGGATTTAATACTGAATCGACAGTTGCTGAAATGAAAGCCCTGGTCGAAAAGTATCCTGGTGCAGTAGCTGCCATTGGCGAATGCGGACTGGATTTCAATCGAGATTACTCTCCTCGAGATGCTCAGAAACAAGCTTTTCACTCCCAACTGGAACTGGCATGCGAGCTACAGCTTCCTTTATTTGTGCACGAGAGGGAAGCCCACGATGCTCTCCGTTCAGTCTTAGAACCGTTCGTAAAAAGCGGAAGATTGCCTCCTTTGGTGGTGCACTGTTTTACTGGCACAGCAGCAGAGATGGACAAGTACATCTCAATGGGATTTTACATTGGTATCACAGGATTTGTTTGTATGGACGGAAGGGGTCATGCACTACGTACTATGGTCTCGCGACTGCCGGTAGAAAAACTCATGGTCGAAACCGATGCTCCGTTCATGTGCCCATACCCAAGTCATGGCGGTCGTAAGCCTAGGTGTGAGCCAAAGGATGTCGTATCGGTTGTGTCAACACTGGCTGAATGCATGGGAACGACAGTAGAGCAGCTAAGTCGAATCACAACGCAGAACGCAAATCGTTTCTTCCGTCTACAAGATAAACGAAAGGAAGCAGCTAGCAAGACTGCCAGTAAAAAGTCAAGAGAGCAAAAGATGCAAGTTGAAGAGGCTATGAAAGTGAATGGCGGGAGTGGAGAAGGTGGAGGACAAGTGCTCCGGATTTCGACAGCAGTGGCAGCCGTGACAGGGCAGAATATACACATTGAACAAATTCGAAGCAACCGACCTACGCCTGGACTTCGCAATCAGCACATCCAGACACTAAAACTTGTGGACGCTTTGACAGGTAGTGGGCACCTTCGAGGCAATACTCTCGGGTCCAGCGAAGTGGCATTCGAAGGCAAGTACGCTGTCTGCGAGCAAAAGACGGTGCGAGCAACGTCTGCTACGAATGGAAGTGTCTCGCTTATGCTTCAAGGTGCTTTGCCCATTGCTTTTCTGTCGACTGGAAAGGAGCCGACAAAGCTCCGACTTCAGGGAGGAACGCACGTGGGTTTTAGTCCTCCAATCGACTTTATGCAGCACCCTTTTATGACCTTACTCGATCGGTTGGGGTGCAAGGCAGATATACAAGTGAATAAGAGAGGCTTCTTTAGAGGACGCACGGGTGACGTGCAGGTAAATGTTGAGCCAGCACCAAAAGGTTTTAATGTTGTTGACATCAGCACGTCATCACGCGATGTTGTCCGAGTCTTCACAAAGGTCACTGTCCATGGTCCGACAGCGAATGATACTTTTGCTACGCATATGACAGAAGTGCTAGAGAAGGTTTATCGAAAGCAGCTCCAGGTGAATAGTCAAATGGAATGGGAGACGGTCGTGGATAAAGTATCCCAAAGCTCGAAGCGAGGCAAGCAGCAAGATAAGGGTGGTCGTCAAAACGATCGAAATGAAGTTTCCGTCATGACCATGGTGGAGACACAGACTGGAGGAATTCTGTCCGCGGATGAAACTAGTAAGAAGTCTCCGTCATCGATAGCGTCCATTCTTTCCCAAAAACTTCATGCCCTGCTGCAATCTGGAGCTTGTGTAGATGAACATCTCGCAGACAATGCAGTAATCTACATGGCGTTAGCGAATGGCAATTCTAAGCTAAAGGTACCAGGCAATAAGCATCGTCGATCGAAGCACCTGGAGACTGCAATTACGGTACTAAAACAGCTAACAAATGCGAACATCCAGTTGACAGAAGAGGCGAGTGGAGAAGCTGCACTGTTAGAAGTACAGGGTATCGGCCTTGGTGCCAAGTAAGGATGCACTTGAAACCAAGATTTAACTGGTTGGAAATACTTTCACTATTACTTTAAGTTTGGGAATAAAAGCGTTTATCCTGTCGTCTAGCAAAAACAAGACTAGCGACCAAGGAGATACACCCGAGGACGGCACTGAGTAGAAAGAAGGGGACATAGCATTCACTTCCGTAGCACTTTTCTTCCCCATCTACAGTCCGCGCAGAGCTTTCGTATATGAAACTAGCGATTGGGCTGAAGAAGAGAGGGAAGCCGGATGCGGTGGCTAGTCCGATGAGACCAAAGTTGAAGCCAAGGTGCTTGGCACCGAAAGTCTCGCGTACCAGGACTGGGTAACAGGCAAACATGATGCCGTCGACTAGACCTGCTATTATGATGGGTATCACGAGGAAGGACGGAGGAAGCATGATAAATAGCGTGAATAGCACAATGAGCAGCATGCTTGCTCCACTGATGTAGTATACGCGTGAAAAGGTAGACAGAAAGTAGTCGGAGACAGCACCTGTGACTAGCTTGGACGTGCAATTTGCGACCGAGAACAAAGCAACCATCGTTGGCACCTGGTATATCGGACCTCCAAGCGACTCGACAATGAACGGGATGTTAGAAAGTATAAAATTACTTGCGCCGACGACGACGAAGACCATGATAAAGAGCATCCAGAATTGGCTATCCTTGAGCAATTCAGTCCCTGTAACATCTCTTTCAATGATCGTCTGTGTGTCAATATGGTCTTGCGCAAGCGTAGTTTGCTGAGCGTTGGAAGTACATTGTGGACTCTGCTGGTGTAGGAGTGGAACGGCTTCTTCCTCTATACTTATGAACTCTGGCTGATCTCCACGATACAGTGCAAACCAGGCAAATAGCGATACCAAGGTGAAAAGGATGCCTTGGAACTGAAAGAACTGCACTAGCTCATGTTCAAAGTACGTCGAATAGATGACGGCAAAGGATGCTCCTCCGATGCTGAAGGTAGCGAATCCAAGCGAAATGACCTTTGCTCGATGTTGTGCACCAAAGAGTCCTTCGTTGACGGATAGTGCTGCCAAGTTATTAAAATTGGCTGCTTGACCCACGAAAAAGAAGATAGATCCGACGATCCAAGCTGGCATCTGATTCGGAGCGTTGGCGATACCGTAGGATAGTATCGGGAAAAGGGAACCTAGCACGACAGCGGCAGATAGACAGCTCTTATACGGCCCGATTCGATCAAATAGGTACCCTGGGAGGATGGACAGGTAAGTACCTAGCGACAAGAGAGATAGCACGACCGAAATGTCGGCGTGCGAGTAGGCTAGCGTCGACTTGAGCTGTGCGTCCCAGGAGGACACAGCATGTATGGAGCCAGCACAAAAGTAGGTGCATGCCCCTGCAAAGACACTCATATAGCGCCGAAATGCATCACTTTCCCTCGATGCAGCCTTCATCTGATGTCGGAATGGAATGCGACACCTGTGTTGAGGTGATGTGCATCGATCTTCGAAAGTTGTGTCGTTGCACTGCGATGTGCAAAGCAAATTAAACGAGAGCGGAAGCCTGATGAATGTAGTCGTCCGAGTCTTTATGCCATCATGTATCCTGTGCTATCTCTTCCCACGTGGCGTAGAACAATTGCACAAGTGAACCTAGCATCCCATCCAATTCGAATTTGCGTTTTTATAGTATGGCTGCGACGATACGGTCGCAAGGTCGTTACTAGTGTTTTCTATCGACCTGTTCTACCCAGTATGAGGCATCCATGGTGCGCACGCAAGTAGTCGAGTTAGTCGGAAGAACACGCACCAACGAGTTCACTTCCGACGGTATTGTGCCATTGCGAGTACTGGTGTCGATCGCCGTCCTCGACCAGTTACCTAGATACTAATCCTAGCGCAGCGGACGACAGCTGCGCCCAGCTGTCACTTTCTCCACTTACGATTGACCTGGCTTCCTGTCAGAGCCTAGAAGAAGAAGTGCACGAACTAGACACGCTACGTTTTACTCGACAATAGGTCAGCAGGATGATCGTGTCGCGCGTGGCAGCAGCGTGTGCGGCGACGAGTTTGCTCTCATTCCTGACGACGACGGATGCTGCGTACTCGAACGACTACGAGTACGATGGCAAGACGGTCTACTGCGTTTGGATGGACCAAGGCATGGGTGTCACGTCTTTGGACACGAGCTACATCCATGCCTCGGGTAGCGGAAGCGAATGTCCGCTCGCGCTTACGATTAAGCAGGAGAACTCGGGCGTTATCAATGCTGGCGAACCCATTTCCTACAGTTTCGAAGCTACACTTTCCATGGACGACAATGTCTTCGACATGACAGGACTCCAGGCGACTGTGACGGACCCGACGACTCGAAGGCCGGTGCAGATTGGGCATGCGAATGTCCACGCGTGTGACCAAGGCACGATCTGTGACATCTTTACGGACGGAGCCAACAGGAAGATTTCGCCGCAGGAAACGTCTAATTTCACAGCTTCCGGTAAAGCTGATTTCTCCCAAGAGCTGACGTTTGATGAGGACGGGGACTACAACATCTTTGCCCATATTATCCTTCCTCCGGTCGATCCGAACGAGGAAGCATATCACTTTATGACGTTCACAAAGGCAACGGTTGGCGCTGGAGAGACAACGACCACCAATGCCGATTCAGGGGAAGATGGAGAGGCTAGCCACGCAGCCATGATCGGTGTCATCGTTGCAGCTGCGGTGGTCCTGTTAGCGCTAGTAGCGTTCGTACTGCACCGACGAAAGAAGAAGACAGAGGAGTATGTAGAACCGAGAGGACCGAACGGAGAATTGTACGATGGTTCGGCGTACGCTCAGTCGAGTGTGACAAAGCCCACGCAGAGCGTGCCGGACTGGGGAAGCGGAGGTACTCACACGCAAGATTTCGCTACCTTCCACATGCCGCAGTCCAACTTCTCCAATACGTCTAATCCGGCGTGGGAACAGAACCAGCAGCCTCCAGGTCTAAGCGCGAGTGCACTCACGTTCGACTACAACGCCCAGACCGTTCGTAGTGCGAGCCAATGGGAGAGTCAGCGAACGCTTTTCAGTAATCCGGAAGAGGAAAGAAGATCGAGTTTCCCCAAGAGACGAGCGTCGTCTGGCCAGTCCGACGACACGATCAGTCAGAGAGGAGGCTCGTACTTTTTGGAAGCGCATCAGGATGACCCTCGCGTGCCGCCGTTTGATTACCACACGCTCGGTACGATGGACGAGTCGTCTGATGCCCGATTCCGAAACGATTCCGATGCGACTGTACCTCCGGAAGCATTCGACAGCCGTCATCAAAAGTACTCAAAGAACCATGACGGAGACATGTTCGAGTCGGACTCGGATCTCACGTATACGTTCGACAGCCAGAATGCCATGCCGATGCCCAAGCAGAACTACGCACCTGGCTACAAGACGGACATTCCTTCGCCCATGGACTCGGAAGTCTACAAGACTAACATGTACAGCCATCCGGAAGACCGTTTGTCCGACTCGACGGCGAACACCAACTACTTCAACGAGTCGCAGTTCGCGGCGAGTGACATTCGAAGCACTGCAGAATACTCTCGTGGCACCAATGCACGACGAGGCTCGGAAGAGTCGTATGCGTCGGACGCCACCTTTGACTTTACGAACGAGATCAAGGACAACGCTGCTTCCATGCACGGACCTAGCCGAGCCAAGAACCCTCGATTCGCACCTCATGCTTCCGACCCTGACAACTACGAGTTTTAATTTCATGAAAACAAAAAGTGTTGTGTACACGAAGGGTGTTTATTCCTGCTTTCTCTTCTTCTTACTTGGCTCCTTGGACGCTAGTTTCTTCGCTAATGACTTCTTCGCTTCCTCTCCCTTGTGCCAATACGTCCCGTCCTGCTTCCGGAAACTCTGTTTCGGACCGGCGCCTGCCGTGTCCAGGTCGATGAGGACCATGCGATCTCCTATACGCATCCCGCTCTTCTTCACGGCATTCCGAGCGCTCTTTTCGTCTGCAAACTCGACGTAGCCAAAGCCTTTCAGTTTCTTCGTGTGGTTCCACATCGGCAAACGAACGCTCACGATGCTGCCACAAGGCTCGAGCGCTTTCTGAATATCCTGTTCCTCGATATCGTACGGAAGCTGCTTAATGAAGACTGTGCGGATGTTGCGTGTGTTCTTCTGACCTAGGTTGGCTCGCGCGCGTTGGGACTGTTCAACTACGCGAGGCGTCTGGGCTTTCCGGATGGTCAGATATCGCTTCAGTAGGTACTTGCCATCGAGCTGTAGTGCCTTTTCGACCGATTTCGGTGAATCAAAGCTAATGTGCGCGTAGCCACGGGGCTTACCAGAGTCCTGGTAACGAGGAAAGCGAACTTCCTTCACGGTGCCGCACTGGGAAAAGTGTGTGACCAGATCACTTTCATCAGCGTCGTAAGAGATACCTTCGACGTAGACGGTGGCCTCAGTCTTGGCTTTGGCCTCCTCCTCTTCTACATTATCGGCATTGGCGTCCGTCCCGCCCTCGTCTTCATCCTCCGAAGAGCTTTCTTCCTCCTCTGTTGGCTTTTGCTCGTCTTCACTACTGGACGATTCTTCCTCCTTGTCATTGACTTCGCTAGCAGTAGGCTTGAAAAGCGTTTTTTCGGTCTCATCGTCGTCACTGTCACTGTCACTGTCAGAGGATGAGGAGCCATCTCCACCCGAGTTGCTACTGCTTTCAGCTATTTTCACATCCGTCGTGTCGCGAGCACGCTTTTTTCCCTTCTTGGCAGCATTGGTGGAGTTTTTAGCGGACGCATTGGAACCTTTGGTTGCAGTAGGCTTGGCCATGGCTTCGTCCGAGTGTCTGAGCTGGTCGTGTCCAGAGCCAACGGTCATACATGCCAAAAACGGTAATTCTACTAGCATGTAAGACAAATAGAGATTCATTCATAAAATTATAGACAAAAGCGGAAGTTATACAATTGATACTTTAATTTGGATTAGAAGGGTGGCCAAAGCAAGGCACTCGAAGTATGCAAGTCCAAATGCTCATGGAAAAATACAGAGAATGGCTTGCCTTGAAGAGGCTGTCGATCTAGTCTAAAACATCACTTGTGGAGCATCTACAGTTGTCTGGACTGCTAGTAAAGACACAGTTCTTGGCATTCGTTGAGTCATGCTTGCAGGCGGATTGGGCATGGGAACAGATACATTTTAGATGGCCAATCTGTCAAATCATTGTTTCTGATTACAAGAGTAGGACAACAGATGTCCTGTCACGCACGATACTTAGGCATGGAGGAGCTACTTCCATTACGATTTGATCTACCGAAGGAATGAAAGGTCCAGGAGACACTTCGATGTCTTATACGGACGTCACGAGACGTGTGGTTAGTGCTCTTGCAGGGTTTTCCATCTACTTTTGTGTAGGGTCAGTGGATGCAGTCTCTGCCTGGAATGCGCAACTCAAGACGGAGCTAGGGTATTCGCATGGGGAAATGCAGCTCGTCCTCTCGCTTGCTGTATTTGGTGCTTTGTTTGGAGTACCACCAGGATATGTGCACGACCGACTTGGTTCTCATAAGAGCGCCTTCATCGGTGCCACGATGCTCGGAGCCATCTACTTTGGACTCGCGTACGGTATCCAGCATTATCCACAGTACATGTCATCCTACGTGGTCGGCGTCTTGCTTGCAATGGCGGGACAAGTAGCCCATCTAGGCATTTTCGCAGCTCTAGTGACCAATGAAGGCTTGTTCGGACCGGCGCATCGAGGAAAGATCATCTCGTTCGGCCTGGCATCTGACAGCGCTGGTGCAGCATCCTTCGCTGTCATCTACTCTACTTACTATGATGCAAACCTCGTTGGCTACTTTTACTTTTTATGCATCCTGTTCGCAGCTACGTACGCCTTTGCATGGCTTACTCTTTATCCTCATGCCACGAAGGGGAATGGGCATGAACGGGAGGAAGCTTTGCTGGCACCGCCGGAAGAGTCGCAGCTTCTCCCGGATGTGTCAAAGGCGGAAGCGTCAGGAGGCAACGAGTATCCAGAGTCAGCAGTTCCAGTGGAGGAAGAGATTACCGGAATGGAGCTGCTACGAGACACTCGCTTTTGGTTTTTATTCATCATCATGTTCATCATGGATGGAGCAGCAAAATTCATTATCTCCAACATCTCTTTTGTCACAGAGTCCATTGGAGGTCCCATGGACCAAGTGCCGAAGATGGTGGCGCTCTACTCCATCACTAGCTGTGCGGCGAAGCTGGTTACTGGGGCGCTCTCAGACTACTTTTTGGATCATATTCCTCGTGTTCATTTCATGTCACTGTCAAGCGTCTTGATGATGTTTACCTTTGTGCTCTTCCTGGTACTACCGCCGAGTGCCGTGGTGGTACCCGTGACGCTTTGTGGTGTCTCCATTGGCGTCTTATTCGCAAGTTTTCCGGTCATCACGAGAGAAGTATTCGGTATCCGGCACTTGGGGTTCAACTTTGGTGTCTTGAGCTTGGCCTGTGCGCTTGGCTACCCGCTCGCCTTTAGCCCCATCTCATCCTTCGTGTACAACTATGCTAGTCAGGAAGCGGGCAAGTGTCTTGGGTACATGTGTTTCGCGCCTACGTTCGCCGTAGCGTTCGTGGCGGGAGGCTTTTCACTCTTCTACTGCATCCGCTTTGCCCAGCGTCAGTCCTATAAGCAGCTCCAGTGAGATACTTTGGATAGTCGGAAGATCCGAAATGGCTACAAAAGGATACCGTTCAAATGGCTAATTTCAAAAATACTGAAACTTTGAATTGCATTCTCGTACAAGTATAATTGAATCATGACCATCTCGGCGGTCCGTCGAGCTGCCAGCCTCACGACTGGAGTGTTCATCATGGTCGGCGTAGGATCTATTTACGGCATTTCGGCTTGGAATGCAGACCTCAAGGAGCTGCTGCAGTGCTCACAAGCCGGCATTTCGACGGTGTCGTCAATGGCGCTCTTTGGCACGTACCTCTCCTGGGGTCCAGGCGTCGTCTTCGACATGTTGGGGACGTCCAGAAGCGTTGTCATCGCGGCAGTCGGCCTATTCGCATTGCATGCACTGCTCTACCTGCTCTTGGCATACACTCCTGAGAGCGTGGGTGCCTGGACTGTTGGCTGGTGCCTGTTTGGCGTGGGGCAAGTGGGAGCATTCTGCATCTTTTCCTCCATCGTCTCAAATGAAAGTCTGTTCGGTGCTTCGAGTCGAGGAAAAGTGATGGCTGTATTGACTTCCTCCTATAGTTGCGGAGGGGCCGTCTTTGCTTTTATCTACCACCATGCTTTTAATGATGACGTTCCTGACTACTTTTTATTCCTCGGACTCTATCTATTCGTAGTTTGCTTGCTCGGCTGGTTTGTCTTTATACAAGGGAAAAGCATTGAGGGCAAATATGACAGCGGAATGGAAGTGGTGGCCGCGAATACAGAAGCTGGAGATGCCGTTGATGAAGGCAGATGGGAAGATGAAGTACCTGACATGACGGGCCTAGACTTGCTGAAAGACGAGAGGTTTTGGCTTTTGTTTGTACCTGTCCTAGTCGTCATAGGCGCTGGGCTGCTTGTAATGTCGACGCTGTCCTTCATCGTCGAGTCCCTGGAAGGTCCGATGGAGCAGGTTCCGACGATGGTGGCCATTTTCTCCATTTGCAACACTGTCACGAGACTGGCAACTGGAGCCATTTCCGACCATCTAATTGATCGCTATCCGAGAGGTTACTGTGCGGCTGCTGCCTCCATCAGCACGCTCTTGACCCAGATTGTCTTTCTGACAATCCCGTCAAATGCACTCATGGTACCTGTCGCCCTTGCAGGCGTATCGGAGGGAGTGATGTTTGCAACGTTCCCTGTTGTTATACGTGAAACCTTTGGCTTGCGCCATTTTGGTAAAAACTATGGCATCATCAGCCTAGCGAACTGCATCGGGTACCCACTATTCCTCAGCCCCCTGTCGTCGCTCGTGTATGAGTTAGCGGCCACAAATATGGAAGATGGTACAGACAAGTGTATTGGGAGTCACTGCTTTCGACCGATCTTTCTACTAGTAATTGTACTTAGCGCCATCTCTTTCATGTCTTGCATGCGATTGATCCGACTTCAACGTCGAGCCACGTATCAACCGATTTCGGAGAAACTTAGGCAAGGCATAGAGCTTTAGGTTGTAGTAGTCTCTGAATCCTGGGCTACATCCGCGTAAATCAATTGAACGAGGACGCGAGGAATGAGCGATGCAAGTGCCGAAAAATACGGACAAAAATCCACGCGTAGCTTTGGCACGAATTCTTTCTGTTGCTAGTGTCCCACTACGATCCTATGATGGCGAGGATAGACACTTTTTGCTGCGTCTTGAGTGTATAGTGCAGTCTAGTGCACACCAGTGCCGGATGTGATTCGTGAATGGCAGAAGAAACCAAAAGTAGAATTTTATACGCGAATGTACCCGACTAGACCATGCACCATCGCAACGTGTCGATATAGTACTTGTATTTTCTAAGAAAGGCGATGGTTGGTTTTATTCTTGCGGTTACGTTCTAGATGCGCTCTACTGTCCTTTCGGTAGTTTGAACTTGGCGTCTTTGGGATCGAGAGATGGCGGACTCCCCATCTTGGCACGTAACCATCGCACGCACAAACTCATTTTGGCTTTTGGCAGAGCAAATATCCACCTACCAGTCTGTTCGTGATGAAGTGGTCAGCATGCTCGCTACTTATAATCATCTTCTCTTTCCGTACATGGACTTCCGTTGCTGGTACGATGCACTATGTAAACGCTAGCACGCATTTGACTTATACTCGCTTCTTGTTTCTAGATCGCATCACTTCCGAAGTTACTTATTGCTGGAGCGTTAATGCTTCTCCTAGCAAAGAAGCTGTGCGTCCAAAAGACGTATCTGCTCAAGGCGAAGGAGATAGCTGCCCTCTTTACTTGCAATTGTCGACAAGTGACCTTTCATTTACAGAAGACGAGTCGATGATGGTCACTTGGTCGGCTATTCCTAACCAGAGTGAAGAGGACAAAATTTTCTCACTCGACCAAGTGGCCATGACGAATAGCCCGGACAAGGACTTGAGCGATAACGTAATTCGCTCCCAAGTACATCTCTGTGCTAGCGACACTGACTGCAGCATCCTCAACCAAGACTTGCTATCATTTCCTTCTACTGTGAATGTCCATAGAAACCTCACACAGACCGGTAATGGAAACTACGATACAGAGAAGTTTGGACCTCATGAACTCGCATTAAAGACTTCTGGAAAGTTTAAGGTCATGGCTCATTTGGTTCTAGCAGCAAAAGATTCCAATCTTAGATATGAAATCGCATCGTACTTGCACATAGCAGTGGACGGATCAAAAGACACAAGTACAGAGCATTCTGAAGGTAACGAGCTGCTGTACTTCAATTTAATCGTTCTTGGTACTCTTGCCGTCGTGATCGTCATGGGAACTGTGTGCTTTACGCTTTTCGTTCACAAGGAGCAGAAAGAGTCTCCGGACCAGCTTTTGGAGCTCGGTCCAGGAAAACACAGCGATGGTGCAAGTTGCGGTGAATATCGCCAGAGCAACTTGTCGCCAATCCCTCGACGGAAATCGCACTGGACAGACCTGTACGCAACGCAAGATGCGTTGCCGGCGTCCATTCTAGATGATAGTAACAACACTCGCGCGATCTTGAGGGATAGCCGAGTGTCCTCTCCGACAGAGTCTCCAGAGTTGGCGACAATAGAATTCCACCAAACGGTCACCTACTGGGATGTGCAGCCGAACACACCTCCGCAAGCGCCTAACTCGGACGACTCGAACTTGTTGACGCTTCACGAAAGTCCGCCAGGAGCGTTCCCAGGACACAACACGATGATCCCGTTGTCTCGTCCAAGCGTCCGGTCGTTGACAGGCAGCAGGGAGGAAACTAGTGCATGATATATCGATGGAGTTGTTTATAATTGACTACGAAGACGCGAGTAGAATAGACGGACAAACAAGTGTAAAGATTTCACCGCAACGTCACTTTTTGTTTGTCTTACGAATAGCCTTTCGTGAAAGGCTTTTTCATTCACAACGTGTAATGCACGAAGACTGCGATGGCAGCAAAGCTGAGCACGACGTGGGCCAGGGCGTTATGGTTGAAGTGGTTCTTGGATGGGATCACAACGAGCGCTTGGATGAGCGCGCTGGAGAACTTGAGTCCGTACACCAGGAGCTCGTTCATGGACGGGCCCCACTGCCAGTCGAAGGCGTAGAGACTGAGGCCCACGCCAAAGACCATGGCTGGCAAGTAGCCGAGGAACAAGAAGAAGACGTGCATGCTGAGACTAGCCCAGATGGCTAGGACAATGTACAGAGCAGCAGCAGAGGCAATGAGTCCCGTCGCCCACGTCGCACTCAAGTATCGACTGGCAGCAAGAGCCAGCAGGCCAAAGTTGGCGAGAATGGAGGAGCCAAGGACGACTCGCCATGTCACTTCGATGACCCTGTCGATTCCTCTGCGACTGAGCTGGACGCCAAAGAAGCGAGCAGTTCTGTCCACAAAGTTCTGGGAGCTGCTCGCATTCGCAAAGGCTTTCATCCCTTTGAAGGCTGCATGGTGCAGCACGGCGCCAAATCCAGCGCTCATACCGAGGCCAGTGAAGTAGATCATGTACCACCAGATATCCGAGTCTTCTGGCTGGTGATACAGGAGCACGTAGGCTCCGCAGGCGAATGCCTGAGCTGCTAAGACGTAGTCCGTGATGAAGCACGCCGGCTGCGCATCCCACTCCTCACCTGTTAGCCAAATGAAAGGTTATGCACATGCTTAAAACATAGAAATGTAGATTGCACGCACCAGTGGAGTCTTTGTACGACCAGAGAGACCAGGTGTCGGTGTCTGCCATGGCGGCGGCATCACTAAACGAATTGCTCAGGTCCTTAGCAGACTGCCTGGCTGCAGACGCTCGCTTCGTGAGCCCTTGGCGTATATTGTTAGCGTCGGATACTTGGGCCGTCATCGGTTCGCACAGCTTTCGTTCTATTTCTGTGGTTCTCTCGTACTTGTCAACTTCCAATTCGTTCTGGACGCCGCACGAAGCAGTCGCGATGGAACCTAGCTCCGGTTTTAGGCCAATCAAATCACAGCTGACGCTGATGGATTACTTGACTCATGGCAACTTGGCACGTTTTAACGAGGGTTCTGTCGGTTGCAACCACTATTATATAATAATTCTAGATGAAAATGCGACCAAGGTCGAAAAAACTATTTTATTTATAGCCGTGGGAGCTGCCTACATTCGTTGCAAGTGCTTAGTATGCTCTTTGGCGGCAAGTTGACACTGCAACAGACACATGGAGGTAAAGCAGCATGGCTGAAGGAAAAGGAGCCTAGGCAGCATACCTTGGCGGAAAAGTCCGAAGTCTTGCATCGGCTCACGAATCACGAATTGAGACTGCTGGAGGAGCTTGAGCGGACGAGAGAGACTTTGCGTCATGAATGGCAGCGAAAGCTGACGCAATTAGAAGAGCGGCACCAGTTGATGCATCCAAAGGACGAGGAGCTACTTCGGTCGTTTTCTCCTAAAGAACTCAGGCTAGAGTCTTCATCGACACGCAGGAGGGTCACAAAAAGACCGTCTTCCGGTCACTCCTTCGGATCGAAGTGTCACGGCAATGAGGCACAGATGACCAAGAGCACCAGCTGTGGAAACCAGTCTGCAATGGTAACTTCGAAGAAAGCTAGTATTGATATGCTACCTGTGTTGAGTTCCACAGGCGAACCTCCCTTTGATGTTGGACTCAACGCTGGTCCTTCAAAAGCAACCAAACACCTCTTGCCGATATTCAAGCTCCCTAGTGTTAGTGTCGAAAAGGAAATGGAGGAAATTATCATCAAAGAAGAAAAAGTGGCTGAAGACGAAGACGATAGGCATGCTGCTGTTCAACATCTTGGACTATCCCTTGAAGAGATTGAAGCTTTGGAGACTGGGTTTCATATCGATCGAGTATTACGTGCAACATCACTATCAAAGCCTTCCAAAGGGACGAAGAAAGACATCCAGCTTCCATTTTTGCATAAGCGAAGACGTCAGCATCAAACACAAAAAATGAGGAGATCGAGTCATGACAGGTCCAGATCTGCGGGCAATACAAAGCTGAAGCAGGAGTTGGAAGGCGCTATGAAAAGTGTGCAGAGCCTGACGCGTATGGTCAAGGAAGACATCCGACGAGCACAGGCGATATGTCCCGCGAAGGAGTTGCAAGCCACTGCGTTTTTCCGTAATTGGGGTCGAAAGAAAATGGAGTCTACCCTCCAACGACTCCTACATCAAAAGCAGGCTGCTGCTTGGCAAAAGTGGAAATTAGTGATCGCTTTTGAGAAGCACGAGGAGAAACGTCATGTATACTATCAGTACAAGGGGACGAAGAAACTAGACAAATTTCTGTTGAACTGGAGGCGGCGACGGCTGCAGCATGCATGGAGTCACTGGTGGAATGACATTGCGTTGGAGAAAGCTATGGAGCGGTCGTCATTGGAAAGAAATGCTGCTGAAACTCTCCAGCGAGCGTGGAGAGGGCATCGTGGTCGGTGCTTTTACAAGGCCATGCAAGCGCACGAGGTATGGAAGCGTCGAACAGAGGCTGCTACCAAATTACAGCGACATTTTCGGGGAAGCTTCGTTCGTAAACTATTGCGACTCCAGCGTCGGCAGCGACAAATGGAGAAGGCAGCGATTGTAATACAGTCAGTCGAGAGAGGACGTGTCGGTCGGAAGGTTGCTGCAAAAGTGCGACAGGAGAGACGCGAGTATATAGCTGCTAGTCGCATCCAGGCGCCATGCAGGGGAAGAGTTGCGAGGATCAGAGTAGCAGCCATGAAGAGAGAGCGAGAGTTGAAAGAGGCCGCGACGCTCATCCAACGACGATATCGAGGGCGACTCGGCCGCGCAGCGTACATTCGCCAACAGATTGAGCGATACCATGCCCAAATGGCTGTTCGTGTTCAATGTGCTGTTCGGAGGATGCTAGCGTATCGACTTCTCCGGAGGCTCCAGAAAGAGGCGACGGAGCTACTTCGAGTGCAAAAACAAGCAGCAACAAATATTCAGCGTGTCTACCGTGGCCATCGGTACGGCTACTATCTCTTTATCAATAGAAAAGTGCTAAGGCTCATTCTACATGAATAGATCTCGCCTAGGCACCGAAATCAAGCTCATTGCCTTACGAGAGAAGAATCGTCGGGAAGCAAAAGCAGCAACAACGATCCAGACATACGTCCGGTCGAAACAAGCCATTCAGTTGGTGCGTTGGATGCGTCAGGAGAGAGCGAATGAATTGGTTTCTTGGGCTCGCGTGTGGGTGGAGTATTGGAGTGAAGACGCGAGTGCCTGGTTTTACTACAACGCTATGACAGGTGAAGCGCTGTGGCAGCCTCCAGTTACAGGATATACAAAATCCGACGGCTACCTTGTGCTTCAGAACGGCCGAGTGATCGCCAACCCTACCGACGACGTCGTTTCTTCCACGATCGCATCTCGTAAAGATGTCGGCGACAAGGCAAATAAGGAAGAGGGAGCGGCAAGTGACGATGATGACGAAGATGATAAACTTTGTGTGGAGTGTGAAGAGGAAGACGCGAGACGCCATTGCGACCAGTGTGAAGATGTGTTCTGCGACGCTTGTTATCAACGTTTGCATGACGGAACGAAGCGTGAGAAGCACACTTGGAAGGCTATTGGCGCTCTGAGGTGCATCGAGTGCGAGAAGATGAAAGCTACTCGTTGGTGTCAGGTTTGCCAGGACCCGTATTGCTTAGGCTGCTACTCGATAATTCACTCCAAAGGAAATAAAGCTGCGCATGAGTGGATTACAATGTCGGAGCTCAAGCGACAACAAAAGAGGATGGAGGAAGAAGAAAATGCTTATACGTATGACGAGTACCTCCAGTCGACAGAGTATCAGTATGTTAATGAGTATGCGGATGGCTATGAGCCACCAGTGGAAACGCAGGATGTGTATGGTAGTGGCTATCAGGAACCAGTTCAAAATGCTGAGGAGGGTGACTACGCTGGTGAAGTGGCAGATCCATTTCATCAACAAGAATACGACTCTCAGTATAATGAAGGCTACCAATATGATGACAACGTTAGGAATGAAGGAGAGTGGGTCGAAGCGTATGATGAAACCTCCGGGTATTCCTACTGGTACAACACTCTTACAGGAGAATCTCAATGGGGGTAAGCGGATAGCAACAGAATCAACGAAGCAATTAAAAGACAGAAACGCACAGATTAATGCAACTTCATTCAAGCTTTCTGATACTCGTGACTTGAGAATTTTGCAGGATCACTTGTGCAGAGTCAAGCTGTTATCCACTACAGTCGGTGTCCTGCTCGCACGTTGATCCTGTCCGGTCGGTCGGGAGCTCGTGTTTGCCATTCATCCGTGTAGCGTGACCACCGACTCCCCAAATTCACACTCGATTGGTATGACGAGTCGCCACTCTCATGGCTTCCTGCTATAGTAGCCAGACTTAGACCCCGTTGAGAGTCTAATACGTTGCTGTTGCGATCATAGAAGTCGCAGGTTTCTTGCATGGACGGCCTCGTAGCATAGCTCTCTCCAGATTGACTCGACTGTTCTGAGGTGGTAATCGATCTTGTAGATTTTTGCATATTCAGACTCGACGAGTATGATACATACTCGTCCTGATTGTCCACAATATCCAGGAAATTTGGATGACCTAGACGAGTAGTGTCCGGGGTCTGGTCTACGAAGGCTGAAGGTGCGACCGAGATGCCTTCCGACGGAGCAATGCTATATCGACTTGATTCGTATTGCGTGCTTTCTTGGTCGTAATGAAGGCTGGGGTCATTGGTACGATACGTGGATGAACCGTTATGGCGCTTTGGTTCTGACGATCGAGAGCTTGAATGTGTCAGGTAATTTTGCACTTGAGCTGGAGCTGGCTCCGAGGCCATTTGGGTATGATGGCTGGTTTGTCGTGGGATCGCATTGCTCATTTTAGACGAGGTGCTCGCCTTGTTCCTCATTTGAGACAATCCACAGGAATCTGTCTGCTGACTGCCCATGCCAGTTGGAGCACAAAAGCCATGGGCAGCAGTGCTTCGAGTGGCACTATAGTCTTTGCTACTTCTGCGGCAGTATCGCGAGTAGAAGAGGATAAATCCCGTTAGAGCTAAAAAGAAGGCGACACTAATCGCTGTAATTACAATGATCAGAGTGTTTGAAAGCCCAAGGTTCTCTTCTGCTTGGATTGACACCTTTTGGTACGCAGCGTAATCGTAACGCGCTCTGTCCTTACCAGGGAGGACGACGTGCGTCATGACAATGTACTCTCCCTCTTCTTCGAAGACGAAATGATCACGAAAGGTGAAGCGATTTTCATCACTAAAGTTTCCAATACGTGGAGACGACGAGGTCACTTTGTTCTCAAGCCAATGGAACGGATCGCACTCACTTCCAACCTTGCACGCCACAAAGTCAGACCACGCAATTTCGACTGTGGACGATTTCTTTTGGTACACGTCTGCGTAGATATCCGTTTGGTTGATACCATTTTCAACAAATTTGGATTCTTCCATGAAAAGTTGTGCTTGTACTGACATCGATTTGCCCACGATGGCATCACCGAATGACTCAAAGAAGACACTAAGGCTCCCAGGGCAATCGCGACCACTAGCAGCAAGCACGTCTTCACTGTTCGTGATGTTCGCATCGTTGTAGCTTTGTGGGATGGCCCAGCAGTATGTAGTTTGACCATGAAAATCGACGCTGATGTCAGTCGCAGACATGTTTCAGCTTGTGCTCGAGTTGCGGAATGGCACGGATCGAAGACCATGTCGTGCTTGCGATGTACCACGGAAAGCGACTTCCATCGATGGGCGTACCTGGCGTGACATAGAGGATGATTCCAGTTCCATATGCACAAAGATCTGTCAGTACAGCAAGCACTCTGAGTATGAAGCTTGAATAAATATCGAAATGGAATGCTCTTTCGACCCATTCGCACCACTTGCACCGAATAACTCTCGACAGGATCATACAGCTTGGCACTGTTTATGGCGTATAATTGAGCTCTCTCGGGAAATGTGAGGGAGAGATCTATTTTCAAGCTTCCAACTTTGACCATCTTTAACTGGCGCGGAGCATCCATGGGAATCAAATTCCATCGAATGGACACACAATAGAGAATTTTAGAGCAAATAATTTCCGTTGTACCTGCTTACTGATCGATATTCCATAAATCTCCCTTCGATTGCTTTTGAATTAGTCTCAATACAAGGCCTTCGAAAGCGAATTGAAGCGATGACTTGAGTGTGATCCAGGTTTCCACTCCACCCGTTCATAAATTTCGAAGTTGTAGCCATTTTGTACAAAATAAATGGAAATGACTGATACATCAGCGTTTGCGCTATTCGGTGACAATTAAAAATTGCTGGTCATCAGCTCAATTCCACTTCAAAAACCATGGCGGATGCAGAGCTAATGACGGAGACTGAGGAGACCTGGGACGATTGGGTCGACGAAGGCAGTGAAAGTGCACTCCAGTGCCTCTTCTGTAAAGAACAGCTTTCCACTCTTCTGAGCCTACACGAGCATCTCGAACAAGCGCATGGCTTCTCGCTCCAGCACTACATTGCTCACTTCGAGCTGGACATGTACGGAGCCATTCAGCTCGTCAACTTCCTTCGCACTCAGAACGCTCAAGGCGTAAGCATTGAGAATGTCAAGAGTAGTTTGAGCAATGAAGGAAAGGCACTTTTCGCAAAAGATGAGTTCATGAAACCATTTATCGAAAATGACCCAGTGCTGTATTCGCTCGACCTTGACAGCGATGAAGATGACAGTGACGATGACGACGAGGAACATAAATTTAACGAGGCTCCGTCCAAGGCTTCAAAGGAAAAGAGTTTGGCCGTTTTGGAGCAAGAGAACCAGCAGCTGAAGGAACAGCTTGCCAAGTCTTCGTCGCTGCTGTCCAAGGTAGTCGATGACTCCGGTGTACAAGTGCAAACCAAGGCAGACAATGACACGTACTACTTTGATTCGTACTCGAAAGTGGGAATCCATCGTGAAATGCTGGAGGATCGAGTGCGTACGGAAGGGTACAGGAATGCAATTTTGAACAACGAGTCGCTCTTTAAAGACAAGGTCGTGTTGGATGTCGGCTGCGGCTCTGGTATCCTCAGTCTATTTGCTGCTCAGGCTGGTGCAAAGCGGGTCATTGGCATTGATAGCAGCGAGATGGCTGATGTGGCGCAAGCAATTGTCCGCGCGAACAAGTACGAGAGCGTCATTACGATTCTCAAGGGAAAAGTGGAGGACCTTGAACTGCCGGTGGATGGCGTCGATATCATTGTGTCGGAATGGATGGGCTACAACCTGTTGTACGAAGCCATGCTGGATACAGTCTTGGTCGCTCGAGATAGGTGGCTGCGGGAGGGTGGTCACGTCTTCCCAGACAAGAGCTCGATGCATCTCCAAGTCGCTACTGATTCTGCACGGACGTTTGAGTTCTGGGAAGATGTCTATGGGTTCGACATGACCCCACTTCGCTCTAAGATCACCGTCGCAGACGGCTTTGTGCAAGACGTCCCGGCATCGGATATTCTTTCGGACAGAGCGTTGCTAAAGGACATTGACATTGCGACAGTCAAGTACGACGACTTGGACTATGAAAGCGCATTTGAGCTGACCATTGCCTCTACTGGCGTGATGCATGCCTTCGTGTCGAGCTTTGACATTGGCTTTGAGAAGGGGTGTGAAAAACCAGAGTACTTTACGACCGGAGTGGAAGGCGAGACGACCCACTGGCACCAAGTGCTCTTCCATCTAGGTCGAAGCGTCCAGGTGACGGCAGGAGACAGGGTAGTAGGCAAGTGGCGTGTGCGACGGAACGCAGAGAACCCTCGCTGCATGGATGTGGACATTGAATGGAAGAAGGAGGGTGACGAGAGCATGAATGCGCACCGATTTAAGGTTCAATAGACTTACATGTGAAAATTAATTTCTGTTGTTACTTTTTCACCACCACCTCACGTCCGGTTGCTAGCCTGGTGCTTTTTCACCTGCTGAATCACGTCCTTGACGACGACAGACATGGACGTCGCCTTCTCCAGCTCTAGACTCTTCTCTGGAAGCAAAGACAGGCAGCGGAGCAAAAGGTAGTGAGTCGCAGTCAGCGATGGCTCTTTGTCAAGCTTTGCGACCTGCTTGTCCGCAACCAGCGGCGGCTGGCTATCGTTGATGACCCACATGTGCACATCTGCAGGCAGGATGCTCATCACTCGTGCGTACTCTGGCGCTGCCTTCATTCGCTGCAAAATCAACGACAGCCGCGCACGTGCTATCGATGCCAGTTTCTCCGCAATGCGTTCTGGTCGATTCAGCTTTTCGAAGGAGGCCTCGGCAGCTTCGTCCTGCCCACTCTCGTATAAGAATACAACTTGCTCCTCTCGGATCACTTGCGTCGGTAGCTCAAATGCTTCAGCTAGCTTAAAGCCGAGCTTGTCGTCATGCCGAAGTAACTTTCTAAGGAAAGCAGTGCGCTCCTCTTCTCTCTTGGAGGTTGCGTCTGAAGTGGACGTGGTGAATGTGTTCAGGCAGCAAAGAGACCTGGCATTCGGAGGATACAGTCTAGACAGTGGAGTGGGCGTCACGTTCGTAAGAACGAACGAGTCTAGAAGTAAAAGCAGACTGACGTGGTCAGACACTTGCTGTCGAGAGACAGATCGAGGATCAAACGCGTACAGTCTGGTCATTAGGTCTGAAGCATCAGAGGATGGAGGCCAGTGTCTCTGGAAGACAGTTGGGAGATTGACTACTGATGTCCTCCAGTGCTTGGTATCGATCAGATCGCTTAAGACCGTTTGACTGTGTTCTTCCTCCTCGTCACTGCAATCTTCCTCCTCTTCCTCTTCCTCTTCTTCTTCCTCGTTGTCTTCTATTGTGCTCATCGTGCCAGCACTGTCCTGCTCAAGATGTTTTAAAGCCAATTGCAGCATCTCTATTAAGCTCTTGACAATGGCAAAGAACCGTCGAGCAGCTTGAGGCTGCAACCCTTTGCCTGTCCTCTTTCCTTGTGCACTGTCTTCCCAAAAAGAGACGAGTGTCGCCACGTGCGACCGGACGAAGTCTTCCCACACGAGATTGCACATCGCAGCTCTCAGCTTGGCACTTGACAGGCTCTCGATCTCCACCAATGCGTCTTCAAATTGATGCAATTCAGCGCGACTGGCGTTCCACGCCGTGCACAAGATGATTGCTCGAAAGCAGCCCAGAGCGTCCCCGTTCGACAGTTGGGGGTAGCAAGCAAGCACGCCTGTCCAGTCCTTGAGCTGACTGGTTTCCAGCAGGGCGGCTGCCCAGTCCTCCTTTTCATTCTCGCCCAAAGCTTGAGTATGCTTCGTGCTCGAATTTAGCTGCAAGAGGGCAACGACACGCATGATGTCGTCCACTCCCTCCACAGCTGCTGCTGAAAGACGCCCTGCTCTGCCTAGACGCAAGGACAAATGGACAGTTTTGCTCAAACAGGAACGCAGGACGGTCCAGCGCATGCCGCCTTCGACATTTCGAAATTTACCCAAGGACTGCTCTTCCGCACGCTCAGCTTCACGCTCCTCTCCGAACGCCAAGTGGTCGCATAAGACACAGGCATGGATGACGCGATGTGTGCTAGAGCAATGGGTGAAGAGGCGAGAGAGAAGGTCCGGGTAGGAGGACAGGTGCTGTCGACGAATGGCAATGGGGTCGAACGGCTCCTCTTCCTCTTCCTCTTCAAAGGTGAGCTGGTCAAAACAAGGTTGGAGAAAGCGTTGCAGTCCGGATGAAGTAGAGGCTGGAGGGATGGAAAGTAGAACGTCAAAGGGAAGAGACAAAAACCATTCCATAAAGAGCGATGGGAGGACCTCTTTCGATAGAAATAGTCGACCATGGATGCGCTGGAGCTCCTGCACTGTGAACACACTCGTCAACACAGGGACAAAGAGCAAAGAGAGCAGTGGTGCTTTGTCGGGACACTTTCGCTGCAGTACTGGTTGCTGCAGAGTGTCTAGAGCTTTTCGGAGAAAGTCATCTGCACCTATAGACTGGTCGAACACAGCCACGAGCTGCTTGTTTTTTGCAAGAGACACGTCTGTGAATGGAGACGAAAAGTACTCTAGAAAGCGTTTGCCGGACATGCGACCGGCAGCTTCGATCGAATTGACGAAATTAGTGCACATGTCACCATCACTTGTCACGCCTGCCCGTAGGTAGAGTTCAAGCCAAGGTAGCACGTCGCTTGGATTAGTTTCGTCATTCGGACCTGAGTACGCCCCAAGCATTTGCTCCGAGAGTGGTTGAGCGCTCTTGATTGCTTTACGAGAATTATTAAACTCTTTCGTTAGCTGCACAAAACCCGAGAGCAGTGCCACGTGCCACATCACTTGCCACCTCAGTGTGACCGCTTCCAAGGGTTGCTCATGAAGGGTTTTCGCTAAGGTCACTTCGATGCTTTTTAATGCATTTAGAAAGTCCTTCGCTGGTAACTGGTCAAATTCCGAGCTGTAAAGTGTTTCATGCAGCGACTGGATTGACCCAAAGCTTGACAAGCCTTCAATCTCTTGCCAAACGTCAGAGCTAATGACACTTGCATGCAATTTACCAGTGATCTGATGCAACAAAAATGTTTCTTCCTGTAGCTTGCTCTTGTTGAAGTACTTGAGGACGGCATCTTCATCTGCTAGCGTCGGTAGGAGCTCCATCACGTCCATTTCACCTACTGTGTCACTTGGTGTCGCGACCACGCATGTTGCATTCTGTTCGTCTCGATCGATGTCGCCCAACAACCGAGCATTGTTTCCGACAGCCAACGAGAACACTTTCGGTCCATATCGTGGTCGCCATATGTCGATCATCCCTCGTGTGGCTGAATAGATAACCAAGTACAGCCCTTTCTTTCGATCCTTCCCTTCCATACAGTGCATCCATGCCACCTGCGCTTTACGATAGCCTTTCCACATGCGAATCACCATCATCCGAGACGTATCTAGCAGAGAAACACGGCCCAAAGTATCTGCAATGACTGCCAAACGGCCGTTAGGACTGACTATCATTTGTCGACAGCGGCGTCTGTAATCTTCCGACACGGTAAACGTTCCACCGAGTGGCGCAGGAACGTGGTCAGCTGCACCTCGCATATCCTCCGTTTCGCCCACTGACTGCTCGCCATTGAACGGTGTCCAGCTCTTTGCAAAAGACCAGACAGCGCCAGCAGCCTTGGATGCCATGGCTGTGGCAATGTGGGCTAGATGGATGATTGAATTTTGGTCGTTTCCAGCCTGGTAAAAGGAAACAAAAGGACCTGCTCCAACGCTAATAATGGTATAAACGCCAATGCGAGGGTGAGACTGAAAGATGGAAGGTTTAGGAGAACCACAGGGAATGGCTGCTACACTCTCCGCTTGGTCTCGAAGCGAATATTTACGAAATTTGGTCACTTGGGCTGGATACAGCAAGATACTGGAGATGCGAGATAGAATGTCGGATGTTTGCAAGATTACAATAGTCGCATCGTGGTACAGCAGCCACAGTTCAGAAGCTGTGGACAAAGGAGCCGAGTGCATCTTAAGACTTCGAATAGAACTCGAATGGAATTGCTGGCTGAATTGGAGACTGCCGTCCGTGTTAAATACACGCAAGTAGCCAGTCGTGTAGCTAGCTGCCACTGTATCATGGTTAATGAAAAGCAGGTCTGTAATTTCTTCGTCTACTTCCAGGTTCAGTCTTTCTGAGACTAGGAGAGGCTCAACATCTTCAATATCTTCTCCGTCCTGCTTTGAGCAGTAGATTTGGTGTTGGTGGGCAAATGCGATGCGGTTTGTAGGTGATAATGCCGCTGGAACGGATGTGTTCGGAAGAAGTGAGGTAAGATCGAAGTCTTCTTGGCTGCAGTAAAGGCGGTGTACCAGTCTGTGTGTATGAGCAGTTGCATCCATCTGAATGGGTAATTTCGAGGCTCGTAGAAACGTTCTAGGTGAGACGCAGAAGAGCGTAGAGCAGCAGGAAGCTGACGGGAGAAACTCGAGATTCGACCTGTCTGAGTCTCTTCCGAACAGCAACCGAAAATAGTGTCGAGATATACATAATACCAGGTAATTTAGGATGTGTATATCAAGCCATGAGGACGGTCCGAGTCGAGATGGAATTGGACATAGAGACAATCGCCACGAAATGAAGTAAATTGCAACTGGTGCTTTTCTTTTGTGTTTGTGAATATAAAGCTCAAAGTAGACTTACGTACAAGATTAGCAACAGCCATCGTTTTTCTGGTCTTGTGCTTCGTCGACGCGAAACGTACTGTTGGCGTTGGCGACATCCAGGCGCTCGTGCTCGCTTTCTGCTAGCCGTTTCTGGACATCCAGAGCGATGGAGCGGAATGCGTCCGAAACGTTCGTGTTGTCTTTGGCGCTTGTCTCGAAGAACTGGATGCCAAATTCGTCTGCTAGTTCCTTGCCTTGCTGGTAGGTTACAGCCTACGACGCTTGTGAATAGAAGAAAAGTGTATATTGTTTATAATACATACCCTTTCGGACGGATCGACGTCGCACTTGTTACCGATGAGAATTTTATTCACGTTGGCGGATGCGTTCTGCTTGATCTGAGTCATCCAGTTTCGAATGTCTATCACGGCACAGTCAGATAATCACTCGATATGTCGCACGGCATACTTCTTACTTTGGAAAGAGTGCTCGTCGGTGACGTCATAGACAAGGAGGATGCCCATGGCGCCACGGTAGTACGCTGTATTCGTATCGCAATAAAATTGTGAGCAGGACGCCAGTGGAAGTAAAATGAAAAGGTATACCAGCAGTGATGGTTCGGAAACGCTCCTGCCCGGCTGTATCCCATATCTGGAGCTTGATCTTTTTCCCATTTACATCGATGGTCTTGACCTTAAAGTCGATACTAAGCAATACGATCGCAAGTGAGATCTTCTATTGGAAGCGAATAGCGTGGTGTAAAAGCGCATGTACCCAATCGTAGTGATGAAGGACGTCGTGAAGGAGTCGTCCGAGTATCGCAAAAGCACACAACTCTTGCCGACACCTAATGATGCCAAGAAACCGATTAAAAGAGATGTCATAAATATTTCAAGTACAGCCTTTTCATGCCGACACACGAGTCGAGCACATACCACTGTCGCCTATGAGTAGGAGCTTGATGAGCAAGTCGTATTTGCTGCTTTGGACCATCACGAAGAAGAGCTATATGAAGGGAGAGGACAAGTCGGCGGAAGCTCCGGTCAACTGCGTTTCGATATTCGTGTCACTGTTGGATGACTGCGACAAATATTCTGAGCATCTCACGAACAAATTTTAAAAATTATGGCCATGCCGACATTACCATGTTGGTCCAGAAAAAAGGTACAAATTGAAAGTTCCGACATCGCTCGGCAGATATCTTTGTAGAAACCAGAGCTGCATGCGGCATGTGATTTACGAAATTGATAATGTACCGCGTCTATATTTATTCTTACCCATTATCCTCTATATTGTATTCCGCAACCTTCGGTCGAATTTGGTCCACAAGAGACAAGGCTGCTTGGCGCTCGGTTTCCACATCAAACGCTTTCATCGTCTCCGCCGCACACGTAGCTAGTGAAACTGCATAGCTAAAGTCGCTTTTGCGCAGACCAGTTCCATGAGCTCGACTTAACTGGACTTGTGTCTCATGTAGCCAAGTGTCAACGACATTGAAAGTACCACTGTGGGCATTCTTACTCGCCTCAGCTCTCTGTAGCAACTCATCGTATTTTATCTCAAGCTTGGCAATATCCAGTTGGGTGCGTGCATAGGCCAAATCGAGCTGGAAGAACCCTCCGCTTTTGCTCGCTTCGCCCTTTGTATTTTTCCATATTGGTAGATCCAGACGACAGCCCAGACTTTGTTCTAGTAAACTTTGAGCGCGCTCCATCGGCTTCACGTTAGCATCGATCTGAGACAAAATGTCCTGGTACTCAAGCAGCAAGTGGGCGAAACGAGATAGCCACCGAGAAAGCTGCGCCTTGGATGCAATGACAGACAGTAGTTCAACTACGCCGTCAAACGCAGCTTCAGAGCTCCGAAACATCTTCAGCGCGTCTTCAGGTCTTACTTCTTGGTATTCCTTTACGCTTTTTTTCAATAAGAGCACAAACAGCTCACCTTGAGCTTCTGCTAGGCTTAGCATGGCACTTAAATCAATCACGTCGGTGCCATCGGAAGCTCCTTTGAGCAACTTTTGAAACTCATGGCTCTTCTGAAGAAGGTTCGAAGCCAGCAAGGCGCAGTCCATTTGAAACAATTTGGAAGATGCTTGCTTGATGACTAAACGTAGAATGCGAATAGAGAGATCCTTGTCTGTGAAGAGTTTCACAGCAGTGATTGCACTCTCCACGAACACTGATGTTTCAATAGACGGTCGCTGCAATGCATTGCATATCGTCGTCACAGCAGCCTCATAGTCACCTTTCGAAGCCGACAGTATTGCCGAAACAACCTCCGTTTCAAGCTCTAGTTGTTCATCATTAGTCGCCTTGGTTTGAGCAGAAATAGCCTCTTCCATTATATGATGGAGCGATTGTGCCTGCTCTAGACGATTGACCTGCAATAGAAACCTGCAAACTCGAAGAGCGCTGAATAGGACATTTGGCTGGCTAGTGTCCATTATCATTCGGCTGCATCCCACAACTAACGCTTTCTGGTCTAAGTGCATTCTACTGTACGCCTGAATGTCTTTCGAAAATGCATGTGTCTCTGCGATAATCTGCGAACACACTGTAGTCTCGATCTTATCCTTTTCTGATATAAGCTGCGCTGCCTCCATGACAGAGGCCAATGTAAGGTTCATTTCAGTTTCTACCACAATGGACTTTTGGCTGAAGTACTGGTGGTATACGACCAAGTGAAAGGCACTGACCGACAGTGCCATTTCCAAGCAGCCTTCATCTTTTAAAATCGCCACGAGACTAGATAATAGCCACGACGTCTGCGTCGGTTGGCTAATGTGACGATGACTTTCACTCTGGCAAGCAGTCAGTGCTTTGCACCATACCGCGTGGAAAGACTGTTCTTTTGAATAATTCAAGAAGAATGCCGGCCATTCTTCCAGACTGGAAGGAGCAACGTGACGAACAGCTTGGCTTTGACACCACTCATCAAAATCCATCCCGGTTGATTTCTCCTGCTCAAACTTTTCCTGAAGTTCTACTTGGTTGGTGACAGCAACAATCTCCGTCCAGAGTCGTTGAACAACTGCGAGTGCTGCTAACGCATGAGACCATCTATCTTGGCAGTTGGAACTTGCCAAAGCCTTCATTATTGCAATATTTACCAGCTTTTCATCGTACCAAAGAGCCGAGTACGCTATATCTGCCGTGCTCAAGGCTGCTGACGACTCTGAAGACATCAAGCCAGACGTGGACCTCCTTTTAGGCAGCTTTGGTCGTACCAATTCCTCTGTTGAGATCTGTGATAGTATTTTCGACTCTTCTAGTCGGCAGCGTCGCAGTATTTCTGCTGCTTTTAAGAGATGATCTTGAACAACTTGTGATGGAAAGCGATACGTGTGATACCAATGGGCCAAATGGATAAGCAGAATAGCTTGCTCCTGCTTTTTGTCGTCCAGCTTGGCGTAAGCTTCTGTAAGGAACTTAAGTTCGATAGCAGGATTCTTCCATGATGCTGCGGCAATTTGCTCTAAAGTGTTTGCTTGCTCGACAGGATCACCAGACCTTTCATTCGCACTAACTCCGTCCATACCAATTTCACTATTGCCCATATTGGCACTAGCAATGGTCTTGTAGGACTTTATGTTACGCAAGGTATCGGTCGGAATCACTTGCTGCATGCTTCTCTTGCTACGGTTGTTTAAACTGATAGCAGCTTCAGCAACCTTTTGAAGTACTTCCCACAATCCGAGATCCTCTGCCATTTTCAATGACAGCAGAGCCAGGTTTCCGTAGAGCTGCATACCGTACTCGACAGTCGCTGCAACTTTACCAAATTGGTTCAGGAAAGAGTTGAAGTTCTCGATGATGGTTGTTTCGGGGCTTTTCACTGCTTCCTCTGGCATTGAGGTTTCCGCATGATCCTCATAGCCATCGTTTTGAAGCAATAACAGTACATTCCAAGCAATTTGGGCTGCACGATACGCGGTTTTTGGTGTCTTAGCCAATATGCTGCATTCGCAGACCTGCACAAAGCGATCAATGGAAGTACTCACAACTTTCATTGGCGGATATTCCGAATCCGCCGACGCCAATATTGATTGTCCATCAAGGAGATGGGCAAGTGCGATCCATTTGTAGGTATCTTTGTTAATAAGCTTAGGCAAAATACTTGGGGAAGATGCCAGTGTGATCTCAAGAACTTCTTTCGCACAAGACTGTGCATCATCTAATTGCTGGAACTGGTAGCACACAAAGCCCAATCGCGTCCAGAGCTCGACGTATATTTGTAGTTGCTCCTGGCGGGTTTCAAACGATCCGCCTGTATCAGTATCGCAAATCTCGCGCATAAGCTCTTTAGCTGCTGCTTTCCACGAGTCGGTTGCCAGAGTAAGAAATTCAGTTGGTTTCTCCTTATTATTCGATTGCTGGAGTAACAGCCATTCCGCCGCTTCCAGGTACATGGCCGATCTTATCCTGACGCGAATACCTTCTTCTATTGTACATTTTCCGGCATTTTGGAGAAGTTGTATTCGAGTCTGAATCTCAGCTAAGGACTTTTGTTGGAGTTCAGTAAATGGAGGGTTCTCATCGTCACCGGTTGTGTACATACCAGTTAGTTGCAATGCTTGATCATACTTCTGCAGCTTTTCGTAGACCTTTGCAGCGCCCACCGCAATCTCACCGACAAGCAATGAATCTACTTTTAATCCCAGTAATTTTTTTATGCTGGCAGATATGGAGTCCATGAATGTCACGAATTCGGGTAGAAGCCACGCTACGTCGATCTTTTCTTGAGAATGAAGCTCGAGTTGGCTATTATAGCCTAGTACCTCGATAATGGTACTGTGATTTCTCCAAAAATGACAGCATACAATTTCGATAGCTGAAGACGAATGTATCTCTAAAGCGATTCGGAACGCTGAGTCTAACTGCGTCAGTATGTCACGCTTCCAGGATAATAGTTGTTGCTCCAGTTCTTCAACACGTTTCTGCAGCAGGGCAATACCTTGCTTTTCGACCTCATTATCATCCACGCCCTGTAAAAATTCACTGAGATCATCTGAAGAGCGATGCAAGCCGCATACGAAGCTATCTGGGTGTAAAAGTGCCATACATGCGGCCTCCGTTTCTTCTGGGTACTTTACAACCTTGCTTCCAATCCCATTGAATCCTCTTTTTGCATATAAAGCATCTGCTTCTCGATGTGCTTCTTCCTTCCGCTGAAGAGAAATTTCCAAAGTACTGACCAGTAAGAGTCGGAAACTAGCGTGCCTTGCCTGCAAGTCTTGGGCTTGCGTCAGAGTGTACAGTGGTGAAGGTACCTGATTTGAGCTGTTAGAGTCGTTCTGCGTTTCAAAATATACCTTTAAGACTTTATTAATGATATCCATGGCGAATGCGCTGTCGAGTGCGTTATCCGACGATATGGAAGCTAGTTCGTACCAGAAATCTAGCAGCCGCACAGCTTCTTCGGTGCCTTCACTAGATTGAAGGTCCATGGTATCAAACCATTCCATCCCTTTATCAAGTAAGCCTTTGCATTGCTCCTTTATAGATTCCTTTCGCAATCGATCCAGCAACCACGCCATTTTCGAGATAAGTGGGTCCGTCGAATCTGACTCGTTGTTCCTGACCTGGGAAATATCTAATCTTTTGCTGTAAGGAACAAGCTCTCTATCGATGCACCTAATGTAGGCCCATTTTGCAAGCTGCTCAGGTTTGAGCGCTTCTTTCAGTGCATCACCATCGTCTGATAGTGATGCCGGGGTTTGCAACGTGCCATAGTCGAGGTGTGTTGCTTTTCGAATATTCGATGCAGCATCTTCCGTCAGACCAGTGGAAACTTGAAACTTGGAAAGCTCCAAATGCAATCTTACTCGCAACTCAAGAAGTGGTGAATCATAATCTTCTAGAGCGTCTGCGGCAACTTGGAATAGTCGTGCAATAACTTTTCGGGTTTTGCCTCGTAAGAGACCGTGGGTGAGATTCCAAGCACAAAGACAGACTCGCTCGATGAGATGGGCATTGCACTGCCTTCGAGCGGATCGTACAGCTCCTTCTAACAGCTTGATGGCCTCTATCTTTTTCGAGAACACAAGCTTTGCTTTGTCTTTGCGAGTGAGAACTTGCATCGGTTTCTTCGGCAGCTGAGGTTTCGAGAACAGCAATGCTGCCTGCAGCACGCTGTGGAGGGCTCTGCTTTTGGGTGGCATGCTGTTTCCTTGAAGCTGAAGAACTATGTTGCAATGTTGAGCAAACTGTAGTTCTTCATTCATGGTAGCAACCATGCCGATTTCTCCAACCGATTCATAGTCAATATTCTTGGCAGCTACCTCGGTTAAAGAGCGAAGAAACGAGCTGACGTCGTTGTCAGTTGAGTCAGCGATAGAGTACTCTGCCATGCCAGTTGCTGGTCGAAAGACATCTTCATATGACTCGGGTGCTGGTGGAAGCTGGTTTTGAGCCCTTTGCACCGCGACAATGTGACTGCTCCGTCCTTGAAGCTTCTCTTTTAGGGCATTTAGAGCTGGATCAAGCTTTTGAGAAGCGCCTCCATCTAAGGTGCTAACGTGAACAACTAGACGCAATGCCTCTTCACCAATGGACTCAGTTTCTGGTCTTGAACTCAAATCTTCCTTTGAGAGTGCTGGCAACAGAGTCATTTCGACAAGCTCGGCGAGTGCATCTGCGGCAGCGAAGGCATTTCTTTTGTCCAACCAAGCCAAGACAATGCTCAGCTGCAACCTGGACGCCCATAGCAAGTCACTTTCTTCGCTCAACGTATAAGCTTTTGTAATAGTCAAGAGAGATGGTAGCAAGTACTGGAATGTAGATGACTTCATAAGTGGACGAACAATCCACCAGTATTCAACTGAAGCATTGTAGATGAGAAAATTGTACCGTGGCTGCTTTTCTCCCTCCTGCGCAATGGACAGTACCTTCAATATGGGCTCGATGGCATCAATCAGTGCACTTAACTTGGCGACCCCGTTCTCTTTTCGACCAGCATACGCGACTGACCTCGCCTGAACGAGCAGCATGCGACAAAAGAACTAGAGGACATGTGAAACAATGAACTAGAACATCACAATCACGAGACGGTGGATACCTGATCGTGCTGTTCTGACAAGGATTCAAACCAATCTACACATTCTGCTGCACTTTCGAAATCCTGTTGACGGGCTGCTGCTTCAGCGATTAGAACAAGTGTCTGGCGTAGCTCTGCAACAGTCAATCTTGCAGGCGACGGCTTGCTTCGAAGGGGTCGCAACTTTTTGAGTACAGTTGCAGCTCGTGCTTCGCCTTCATTGTTGGATAACCTTCCACCATAGGCGCGCAGTACTCGACGCAAGTCGTCGTCCACAACCATGAGGCAAACCGTTTCAATGTGCCTGTTCCAAACTTAACAAGTAACCAAAAGATGAGTCGATGGGAAGTGCGCCTATATTAGAGAAAGGAGCCGCCTCTACTTTTTCTTTGTGAGCCCCGACACGATATCATCGATGCGCAGGAGCATACAGGCAGCTTCCACAGCAGTCTTGATCGTCTGCGTTTTCACCTCAAATGGTTCCCACACACCAAGCTCGGAGGACGGAAGCACCTTGCCCAGGACGCCATCGATGCCACAAGCGTCGGTCGTCTCAGCCTGCTTGGCTCGCAGCGCCGTCATGACACGCACGACGTCGGCACCACAGTTCTGGAGAAGTGTGCGAGGGATGACTTCTAGCGCTTCTGCGACGGCGCGGAACGGGAACTGCTCGACCCCCTCAATTTCGTCCGCCTTCTTACGCAATTCGTTTCCGAGACGCATCTCCGTGGCGCCACCACCTGGAAGCAGGCGCGGCTCGAAGACGACGTTTCGTGCGACCTGCATGGCGTCCTGGAGGTTGCGCTCAATCTCGTTAAGCACATCCTTGCTACCTCCGCGCAGCAAAATGGAGCAGGCACCAGGGTGCTCGCACTCTTCAAAGAATGAAAAGTACTCGTCACCAACCTTGCGGACTTCGAAGAGCCCACACTCGGTACCAATGTCCGACTCTTGGATTTCGTCCGCGCGAGAGACAATGGTGGCACCGGTCGCTCTAGCGACACGGTTGTTGTCTGTTTTTCGAAGACGACGGAAGGCAGTGATGTTGGCCTTGACAAAGTAGTGTTGAGCCAAGTCTGACACACCCTTCTCCGTGATGACAATGTCCGGCTTCATGGCCACAATCTGAGCGCACAGGTGCTCTATGTACTCTTCCTCCAGTCGCAACAACGTGTTCCAGTCCTGGTCGTTCGTCAGCTCCACATTCGTTTGGCTCTCGCCCTTCTTGTACTCGAGCGGGCAGTCCAGAAGCAGCACGCGAGGCTTCTCGATACGTCGGCGCATCTTGGAGTGGGTCACATCCTTGTTGAACATGACACCAGAGAGGACGCGACTGTCCTCCAACTCTCCACCCGGGAGCTTCTCAACCTTAGCATATCTCTTCACGTCCACCTCCTTCTTACCCGACGGAGAAGTACGAGCCACCGTACGCACAGCGTTCAGAGCGAGATCACTGACGAGGTTGCCGACTCGAGGCGAAAACTTCGTGCCAACGGAGGACAGGATCAAATTGCGCATCTGGTCCTGGTCGTCTAAACTCACTGGCGTAGAGAGTTTCTCGGCACTTTCGAGCGCTGCTTCCAGCGCACGACGGAAGCCTCGGATGACGACGGTCGGGTGCACCTGGTTCGACAAGAAAGGCTCTGCGACGGTCAAAAGCTCCCCAGCCAAGATGATCACTGAGGTGGTGCCATCACCGACTTCCTCGTCCTGAGCACGACTGAGTTCGATCATACTTTTGGCCGCTGGATGCGAGACGTCGACTTCTCGCAGAATGGCGTTACCGTCATTGGTCATCACGATACCACCCATCGGGTCCAGCAGCATCTTCAGCATAGAACGCGGTCCGAGCGTCGTGCGCACAATTTCGGACACGGCCTTTGCGGCCTCAATGTTGCCAAGCTGCGCGGTGCGACCGGTCTCACGCTTGGTGTTTGTGTCTAGTACAGCCCAAGATTATTTCATGCAGACAAGGTATATGCAGTAACGAGGCATACTTAAAACCATCACAGGGGCCTGCATGGTGATCAATTAGTTGTCAGTTCGGTCGGGCGATCTTCTGGATGAGCGTCGCGTCGGCTGATTTGATCCAGCGAGTGGAAATGGTTAAGTGCGTCATTAAATGCGCATCATAGTACTCCTTTTTATCTAATTTGCAGCTTTGACGCTATTTTCACTGAGTAGGCTTTGTTTTTATGTTTACCATCGCTACTAGGAAGTCGAAGTTTCCAAAGTGGTTGCTTGGATTGAGCTTCTGCTTATGGCTATTTCTAGGCACGGATTTTGCTTATGCTTAAAAAAATTGAAGGCCCCTCCGAAGGTGACTTTGAATTTTCAAGGCAAAAACGCAACTCTTTAAACGGCAACTTTCATTCTACTTCAACTTAACATACAAAATATGCAAATTTCTATCTCACAGACTGGTCGTCCGCCGAGGCGCACCAGGTCCTTATGCTCCTACCCTCCTCTTTGTTGATCGCCTAACAACCGGACCTACTGATGGTGCCCGAAGTGCCATCTTAATGCACATTGGATCAACAGCAAGTGAGACCGTGATTCGCTAGGTAATACGCGAATGCGATTCAAGCAAACGCGTCCAACACAACAATACCATATCCACAATGGCGTAACCCTGAGTCTCCAGGCTTGCCTAGACTATGCATGGGATCCTATCCATGTCATTCTCCTCTCGCAAAATGTCATCCGGCTATACCTCACACGTACACCACCTCCGAAAACAAGATCAACGCATCATCTATTAAAAGGATCGTCGACTTGCCGACATGCTTGCCATCGCCTCATGGACCCCCGTGGCCCATAATCGCACCGCAGACCACATTGCTTCCACTGCAGTATTAAGATGCAGCAACACTACCCACGATTCCCAAAACCTGACTAATAACGGGCACTGGACGCTACCTCCGGAATATGTCTCGCACGACATTGGACGGTGGCTTCCAGACACCGCCCACAACGAATCTACACAACAGGACATCAGCATAGTATAGGAATTAAGTGAACGGCGAGGCCGGATGTGCTGGCAATTGATAAGCGCGTGCTGGGACGGACTTTAGGTATTGGAAGTAACCCGACGTCAATGTACCTCTTTTTCAAAACAAAAATATATGCAAATGGATCTGCTGGTGTGTCGCTTTTAACGGACCGACAGTTGATATCCAAACTTGCTTAGAGTTATAGAGATTGCCTGATTACTATCAAATGCAAAACTCGTAACTTTGACTCCCAATATAAATTATAGCACACTATAATCTAGGTATTTACTGGAAAACTACTCTATAATGATCAGTGGTTTCCTTAGCTGCAAGTAGAAGATGTTGTGGTCGACTTGCTAGAGTATGTCCCAGAAGATGACGAACATGATTTGGTCGATAAGAACTAAGAGACAGAAGAAAAATAAATTGTACAATTAAAGTCAGTGAACGCAAATGCAATTAGAGAACGCCACAGGTAAAGATATCCTGGCGGCATGCTAGTTTACCAAAACTTACCATTAACGAATGCAATTTTTGTACGTGATAAAAACATGTATTAGGGATCCCGCTTCTCTTCTTTTTATCCTACAGTCGTTGGATCTTCTTGCCGAAGTCGCAATTCAGTCATTTTTAGCGATGCCAGCTGCCGAACAAGTTCTTGATCATTGAGAGAAAGCTCTGATATGCTACTCCTCCAGATTTTCTCAATCATCGCATCCTCTTTGACTCGATGACTTCAGTGTTATTATTGGAAAAGGTGAACTCAGCAAATGGATTAAGTAAATTCCGTTGTAGGGCTACGTTGATCGCTGCCAAACTCGTAGATTTCACCAGCGCTTATTTCTTTCCCGGCTAGATCGCTAGATCCTTCGGTAAGTTGAGAAACCCTGGACGGTTCAACGATAGTAGATCCACTGCCTTCCTTCTCGTACCGCCCTGCTCAAAATTCTTGCTGGGCAACCTTGTGCGAGCTGACATGGCTAATTAATCGGTCGCAAGTGAGGCAGAGGCGAACCTTTTTGGTCACTGGCTTTAACTCGGGGAACACATCATATAGCTCCATGGGAAGAACGCATTTTCTGCAGATTGGGGAGTCACACAAAGTGCACGGACAAGGTTTCCGTAAGGGACCAAATCGCTTTTTGCAAGATCGACATTCGGACTTGCTCTGAACTTCGTTCATGCCAATCAAGCCCATTATATCATCATTGTTTACGCTCTTTCTTTGAAGAATCCACGAAACTTTTTTTGTTTCGCAGACTGAACATTTGTCCAAATGTCCATGAGCGCACTGGGCACGGCGATGACAGAGTTGGAGTCGAGAAGGTTGTTTCCAAATACTTCATAATATGCCTTTGATGAACACTTCAACTGATTTATCTGTAATGGGTTTGAAAAGAAGACAATACGACATACGACCGCGTATAAAGCCTCGTTCTTCAAGTGAAGGGGTAGTCGGTAGATCAACGGAATGCATGAGATAGTACCCGATGCGCTCATCTTTACTGACTTGGAAAATTCCGTCCGCTCGGATGTAGACGGAATTTCGGTCTTTGACTACCCCCCGGAGCGCTGGGCTTGGACAGCCTGAATGCCATTGGAGAGTAGTACAGCGATAAGAATGATCCAGAGTTGGTTTTTCAATCGCAGCTAGAATCTGCGCGTTCTTCACTTGCGATCCGGCGTAGTTCGCACTTTACAAAAGTGCTGCCTTATCGCCATTCACGACACCGGATAATATGTCATTCATACTGCTTGAGATCGTCCTATTGCCGACGATGATTCGAGGCATTTGCCATCCTGCACTATCGGTGTACGAATATTTTACCACGCGTCGAGATGGGTGTCGCTCGCAGTACATGGTCACATTATTGGATGTCTTGATAGGTTTCCAGCGCTTACTATCCATTTCCCGAGGTACCGAACGATCGAACTTTTGATAGTGCCTGAGTGCTTCATGGACGAGTATCATGGCGATATGCTTGCAATCAGCCTTCTTCGCATCCGAGAGGTCGAAGCCTTCATATGCGTCTGCTTTCCACTGTGGCGCCTGATCTTGAAGTCGGTTCTAGCGTGCAAATTTGAGAATGTCACGAAGGCTTGCTATGAATCCCTTGATGGAGACGATACGGCGGGAAGCATATCTGGCGTGCGCCGTACATTGTCGCTTCTGTAGGGTTGACTCTATGATGCGCGAGATGCGGTAACATAGCTCGGTGAGAAAATGATCAAGGTAGCTAAAATTCGCAGGATCGTAAAAGTTCCAAGTGCTATCTTAATCTTATTCAGTGCTTGCTCCCAACGTGCTTGAGAAACTACGCACGTGTTCGTAAGGCAACGTTGTTGGTGTAGGTTATCCTACTAAAATATACCTCTAGGATCAAGCGGTAGTGAGTCCAACTGTTTAAAAGAAAATGCAAATGACGTTGGCGAAATGTAGGAAGATTGGGATGTAGGGTATCGAAGATCATCGTCCCAGGTAACGAGCAAGTGACGTTCCACTCTGCCAATCACTTGATGCTCTCCCCTTCTACGACGGCGAGCGTCTATGTAAATTCCGAGGGAAATGAAATCAAACCTGAATGACAAAAAGAGTTAATAGTGGTATCTTCATTTAGGTTACTGGTAATCTATTTCTTTCGGGCTCAGTGGCAACCTGAAGTCAGGGTAATTACGGCGCGCTGATCGCTATATTGAACATTTAAACACACAAGGACAAAATATATGTAGAAAAAAGGATAATAAGTGGTTTACACTGCAATCAAAAGATATGTTCGTGTGGATCATGCTGCGCATAAGCTTCATTTGACGATAGGATAACTAATTTCTGTTTGTTTGCTGAGGAACAGAGCCCGGCCGCCTCACAATCCTACATCAGCTCTCACTATGAATATCGCTCAGTATTTTCCGTTCTCCAATGCCATGCCGTTCTCGGTTGTAGCACTATAAAAGCGGAAGGTACATTTAAACATTTTGAAGGCACTCCTACTGAGGTTAACAAGACCTCTAGGAGGATGGGAGTTGGTCCTATTCCCTCGCAAGCTACAAAGGCGTTTGCGATAGAAATATAGAAGAGGAGTGGCTACAAACTGTTTAAATTTACCTACCGCTTTTATAATGCTA